>ML102828.1:52287-153829 GCA_003697995.1 Taxidea taxus jeffersonii | reverse complement strand
AAAATTTACAAGTCTTAGCGACAAAGAGAAAATCCTGAAAGCAGCACGGGACAAGAAGTCTGTAACATACAATGGTAAAAATATTAGATTGGCAGCAGACTTATCCACAGAGACCTGGCAGGCCAGAAAGAACTGGCATGATATATTCAGAGCACTAAACGAGAAAAACATGCAGCCAAGAATACTTTATCCAGCTAGGTTATCATTGAAAATAGAAGGAGAGATTAAAAGCTTCCAGGACAAACAAAAACTGAAAGAGTTTGTAAACACCAAACCAGCTCTACAGGAAATATTGAAAGGGGTCCTCTAAGCAAAGAGAGACCCTAAAAGTATTACCAGAAAGGAACAGAGACATTATACAGTAACAATCACCATACAGACAATACAATGGCACTAAACTCATATCTCTCAATAGTTACCCTGAATGTAAATGGGCTAAATGCCCCAATCAAAAGACACAGGGTTTCAGAATGGATAAAAAAACAAAACCCATCAATATGCTGCCTACAAGAAACTCATCTTAGACCTGAAGACACCTCCAGATTGAAAGTGAGGGGGTGGAAAACAATTTACCATGCTAATGGACAACAGAAGAAAGCTGGGGTGGCAATCCTTATATCAGATCAATTAGATTTTAAGCCAAAGACTATAATAAGAGATGAGGAAGGACACTTCATCATACTCAAAGGGTCTGTCCAACAAGAAGATCTAACAATTTTAAATATCTATGCCCCTAACATGGGAGCAGCCAACTATATAAACCAATTAATAACAAAATCAAAGAAACACATTGACAAGAATACAATAATAGTTGGAGACTTTAACACACCCCTCACTGAAATGGACAGATCATCCAAGCAAAAGATCAACAAGGAAATAAAGGTCTTAAATGACACACTGGACGAGATGGACATCACAGATATATTCAGAACATTCTACCCCAAAGCAACAGAATACATGTTCTTCTCTAGTGCCCATGGAACATTCTCCAGAATAGATCACATCCTGGGTCATAAATCAGGTCTCAACAGGTATCAAAAGATTGGGATCATTCCCTGCATATTTTCAGACCACAATGCTCTGAAGCTAGAACTCAATCACAAGAGGAAATGTGGAAAGAGCACAAATACATGGAGGCTCAACAGCATCCTTCTAAAAAATGAATGGGTCAACCAGGAAATTAAAGAAGAATTGAAAAAAACCATGGAAACAAATGATAATGAAAACACAACGGTCCAAAATCTGTGGGACACAGCAAAGGCAGTCCTGAGAGGAAAATATATAGCGATACAAGCCTATCTCAAGAAACAGGAAAGGTCTCAAATACACAACCTAACCCTACACCTCAAGGAACTCGAGAGAGAGCAACAAAGAAAGCCTAAACCCAGCAGGAGAAGAGAAATAATAAAGATCAAAGCAGAAATCAATGAAATAGAAACCAAAAAAACAATAGAACAAATCAATGAAACTAGGAGTTGGTTCTTTGAAAGAATTAATAAGATTGATAAACCCCTGGCCAGACTTATCCAAAAGAAAAGAGAAAGGACCCAAATAAATAAAATCATGAATGAAAGAGGAGAGATCACAACCAACACCAAAGAAATACAAACAATCATAAGAACATATTATGAACAACTCTATGCCAACAAATTCGACAATCTGGAAGAAATGGATGCTTTCCTAGAGACATATAAACTGCCAAAACTGAACCAGGAAGAAATAGAAAACCTGAATAGGCCCATAACCAGTAAGGAGATTGAAACAGTCATCCAAAATCTCCAAACAAACAAAAGCCCAGGGCCAGATGGCTTCCCAGGGGAATTCTACCAAACATTTAAAGAAGAATTAATTCCCATTCTCCTGAAACTGTTCCAAAAAATAGAAATGGAAGGAAAACTTCCAAACTCATTTTATGAGGCCAGCATCACCTTGATCCCCAAACCAGACAAGGATCCCATCAAAAAAGAGAATTACAGACCAATATCCTTGATGAACATAGATGCGAAAATTCTCACCAAAATACTAGCCAATAGGATCCAACAGTACATTAAAAGGATTATTCACCACGACCAAGTGGGATTTATTCCAGGGCAGCAGGGTTGTTTCAACATCTGCAAATCAATCAATGTGATACAGTACATCAACAAAAGAAAGAACAAGAACCATATGATACTCTCAATAGATGCTGAAAAAGCATTTGATAAAGTGCAACATCCCTTCCTAATCAAAACTCTTCAAAGTGTAGGGATAGAAGGCACATACCTCAATATTATCAAAGCCATCTATGAAAAACCCACGGCAAGTATCATTCTCAATGGAGAAAAACTGAGAGCTTTTCCGTTAAGGTCAGGAACACGGCAGGGATGTCCACTATCACCACTGATATTCAACATAGTACTAGAAGTCCTAGCCTCAGCAATCAGACAACAAAAAGAAATTAAAGGCATCCAAATCGGCAAAGAAGAAGTCAAACTATCGCTCTTTGCAGATGATATGATACTATATGTGGAAAACCCAAAAGGCTCCACTCCAAAACTGCTAGAGCTTGTACAGGAATTCAGTAAAGTGTCAGGATATAAAATCAATGCACAGAAATCAGTTGCATTTCTTTACACCAACAACAAGACAGAAGAAAGAGAAATTAAGGAGTCAATCCCATTTACAATTACACCCAAAACCATAAGATACCTAGGAATAAACCTAACGAAAGAGGCAAAGAATCTATACTCAGAGAACTATAAAGTACTCATGAAAGAAATTGAGGAAGACACAAAGAAATGGAAAAATCTTCCATGCTCATGGATTGGAAGAATAAATATTGTGAAAATGTCTATGCTACCTAAAGCTATCTACACATTTAATGCAATGCCTATCAAAATCCCATCCAATTTTTTCAAAGAAATGGAACAAATAATCCTAAAATTTATATGGAACCAGAAAAGACCTCGAATAGCCAAAGGAATATTGAAAAAGAAAACCAAAGTTGGTGGCATCACAATTCCCGACTTCAAGCTCTACTACAAAGCTGTCATCATTAAGACAGTATGGTACTGGCACAAAAACAGACACATAGATCAATGGAACAGAATAGAAAGCCCAGAAATAGACCCTCAACTCTATGGTCAACTAATCTTCGACAAAGCAGGAAAGAACATCCAATGGAAAAAAGACAGCCTCTTCAACAAATGGTGTTGGGAAAATTGGACAGCCACATGCAGAAAAATGAAGTTGGACCATTTCCTTACACCACACACGAAAATAGACTCAAAATGGATGAAAGACCTCAACGTGAGAAAGGAATCCATCAAAATCCTTGAGGAGAACACAGGCAGCAACCTCTTCGACCTCAGCTGTAGCAACTTCTTCCTAGGAACAACGCCAAAGGCAAGGGAAGCAAGGGAAAAAATGAACTATTGGGACTTCATCAATATCAAAAGCTTTTGCACAGCAAAGGAAACAGTCAACAAAACCAAAAGACAACTGACAGAGTGGGAAAAGATATTTGCAAATGACCTATCAGATAAAGGGCTAGTATCTAAAATCTACAAAGAGCTTAGCAAACTCAACACCCAAAGAGCAAATAATCCAATCAAGAAATGGGCAGAGGACATGAACAGACATTTCTGCAAAGAAGACATCCAGATGGCCAACAGACACATGAAAAAGTGCTCCACATCACTGGGCATCAGGGAAATACAAATCAAAACCACAATGAGATACCACCTCACACCAGTCAGAATGGCTAAAATGAACAAGTCAGGAAATGACAGATGCTGGCGAGGATGTGGAGAAAGGGGAACCCTCCTACACTGTTGGTGGGAATGCAAGC
Organism: Taxidea taxus jeffersonii; assembly: GCA_003697995.1. Taxonomy (NCBI): domain Eukaryota; kingdom Metazoa; phylum Chordata; class Mammalia; order Carnivora; family Mustelidae; genus Taxidea; species Taxidea taxus. The sequence continues at coordinate 150,000 of ML102828.1, read as the reverse complement.
TGGTGCAACCACTCTGGAAAACAGCATGGAGGTTCCTTAAAAAATTGAAAATAGAGCTACCTTATGACCCAGCAATTGCACTACTGGGTATTTACCCTAAAGATACAAATGTAGTGATCCAAAGGGGCACGTGTACCCGAATGTTTATAGCAGCAATGTCCACAATAGCCAAGTTATGGAAAGAACCTAGATGTCCATCAACAGATGAATGGATAAAGAAGAGGTGGTATATATATATACGATGGAATACTATGCAGCCATCAAAAGAAATGAAATCTTACCATTTGCGAGGACATGGATAGAACTAGAGCGTATTATGCTTAGCGAAATAAGTCAACTGGAGAAAGACAACTACCACATGATCTCCCTGATATGAGGAAGTGGAGATGCAACGGGGGTGGGAGTTAAGGTGGTAGGAAAAGTAAAAATGAAAGAAGATGGGATCGGGAGGGAGAAAAACCAAAAGAGACTCTTAATGTCATAAAACAAACTGAGGGGGGTGGGGGGAAGAGGGGTTGGGTGAGGGTGGTGGGGTTACATCATATGTTTAAATAAAGCTTAAATAAAGTAAAAAAAAAATTGTGAGTGAAAGTTTGATGAATAGGTTGTTTACAAGCCTCAAAAAAAGTAGATCAGTTGATTACCTCCAGCTGGGATGGAATGAAAATTGACTATATGTGTACATATCAATTTTTTTTTGAAGGTGATGGAAATACTCTGAGTGGGTTATTGTGATAGCTTCACAAAATTATGATAAGTTTATTAAAAGTCATTGAATGAGATATTTAAAGTGGGTAAATTTTGTGGCATTTTAGGGTAAAATATACCTCAATAAAAACATTAAAAATCACTTTTTCTGCAGAGGAAAATTAAGTAACTTTGTAATGAAAGAATTGTCAGGCACCATCATAATTAAGGGACTGAACTGAACATCATCAATAATGAAACAAACCAAAATCATGACCAAAAGCAACACAATATCACATTACCATATTTCTGGCAAAAACGTGTAACATGAATCTAATAGACTGTTAAGTAAACCCAGACAAGGAACAGTATAAAATAACTGGCCTGTGATTTCCAAAAGGGTCACTGTCATAAACATCAAAAACAACCAATTAACTGTTACAGACTGAAGAAAAACAAAGAGACATGACAACTAAACAGAATGGTGGAGATACTGTGATAATGGAAACTTGCAAGGGCCTTAAAGATCACAGGATAGTCATGGATCATTGTTAATTTTCTGATTTTGACATTGTATTATGGATATATAGAAAAATATATTTGTAAGAAATTCAATACTAAAGTATTCATGGGAAGTAAAAGATTATGTAAGAAACCATCCTAAATGATTCAAGAAAGAAATGGTGCTATTTTTGCAGCATTAATATAAGTTTAAAATTATTTTGAAGTGAGAAGAAAAATATGACTGTTTTGTTTTAGTACAAAAATCAGGAATCAATAAATTGCTATGTATATTTAAAATTCTAATAGTAGATTTAATTTTGTTTTTCAATGTTCTAACTCTTACAAAAACAAAGACTAAGTTACCATGTATGCATTGAGCACTCAGAAGATGCGTTTTTATCAGGAAGTTCAGGATACAATTCTCACCTCTAAGCCAAGAGTCCCACACTGCAGCAGCCCTCCCTTCCCCCTCTTACCTCAGATGCTCTGAATCCTCAGCAAGAGGAGCTTCAGGCAGCCTCCACACACTTATTCCCAGCTTGGGTCTTCAGACTGGCATCCCAGGTCTGAAGGAGGTTGGGGAGAATCCCTTGGCTTTGAAAAGCAGCTCTGTTTTGAGAACGTAATGGCTGTTACCCAAAGCCTGCTAATGGTGAAGAGGGCAGCTGCCTCTTTTCTGCTTGTTTGCCCCTCTTGCTATCTAATAAGTGTTAATATGAAAAACAAATGGAGACCAGGCTTGAAAACCCCCTGAGCAGGCAAAACCAGTTTAGTCTTACAAAGCATAAGTTAGCTTATTTTGCAAGACTAACTTGACCTCTGTGATTACTTGTTTATGGCTCTAAAATTCGTAAAAATGGCTCTAAAAACCTGAACTATTTCCCAAGGTTGATACAAGGTAACCATCAATTCCTTGTTATTTAAGAAAATTCTGATATTATAACCAGTCATTATGAAGAATAAACAGTCACTGACTCCTCACTGTGTAATTATAACACTCCCCTGAGCCTTAGTCAATGTTTTGGTTTGAGTGTTTCCAGTTCACAAACTGTCTTTTTGGTGTGTGCACAATAAACTTAAACTAATTACTACTGTGATTCATTGGTTTTACTTCTATTATTTCTGAACTTTTGACAGGAGGAACAAACAATAGCCTGAAGTAGCTATCCCACCTGGGCAGTGGCTTTCCTCCATAGATTGTAAAACCCCAAGAAACTTAAGTCTGGCCACCTGTCCTTCCTCCCTACAGGGAAACTGGGAGCCCTTTGCACTGGCAGAGGCTTGGGAGGCTAAGGAAATGCATGTACTTGCCAAGAGTTTTGTTTTGTTACTTCGTTTTCTTTTGTAACCCATTGTGCTCGTTGACATCATTCTTCACATTTATCTTAAGGACTTACTCCAGATGCAGGGAAGTGAGGCAAAGACTCTGTTAGTGGTCTGTGTTGATAATCATCTACCTTCAGCTACCTCATCTCATTCCTTGTGCACCCTCTTCCTACCAAGATTGAAACCAAACTAGAAGCCAGGAATGCCTGGTTCCTCTATGGAGCCAGATTCCTGGCTCTCTTCCAAGCCATGAAACAACTTCCAGAAGAACCCTTTAGGTTGACAGAAAGGTGTGCAAGACCTGTCTTTCTGAATCCTATCAGAAGATTTCAGCCGGTTCCCATGTACTGGCCAGGTCCAAGCCTGGTTATGTTAGCACTCCCAGGCTTTTGAAGAAAAGAGTGTTTTACTTTGATAGAGAGATTACAAAGAATGTAAAGACAGACAAGAATCTATTATTACTATTTCAGATTTGTTAATAACCTCTGATTCTGTGGATTTGTCACATTTTTTTAAGATTTTTTAAATTTATTTGACAGACTTTAGGTTATTATTCATTTTTTATTATTATTATTTATTATTTTTAAATATTTTATTTATTTCTTTGACAGAGATCACAAGTAGGCTGAGAAGCAGGCAGAGAGAGAGGAGGAAGCAGGCTCCCTGCTCAGCAGAGAGCCTCATGCGGGGCTCGATCCCAGGACCCTGGGATCATGACCTGAGCCGAAGGCAGAGGCTTTAGCCCACTGAGCCACCCAGGTGCCAGATTTGTCACTTTCTTTAAACGCCTGATTCCTTTGAAGATCTCTTCTGAATGAATGTGCACTGAGCAAATTTGTACAATTATGCTAAGGCCTAAACGTTGTCAACCTGCACTAAGAAGTTTGATCCCATTTGACATTTTGATTTTAAGTATCTGAAAATCAACCACTGTAGGATTGGGAAGTGAGTGGTGTCTAGACAACAACATCAACTTGTTTTTTTGTTTGTTTTTTGGATTTTTTGTTTTGTTTTGTTTTTTGGGTTTTTGTTTTTGTTTTTTTTTTATGAGTTTTTGTTTGAAATTTTATTTAAATTCTTCTCTTCAACAGTGGGAAATATACTATCTAAAACACAAAATCTGTACCTTTATAGCTGGTGCTCAACTGATAACTTCATGGCTCTCAAAGATTTTTTTTGTCATCCTAGTTAAGTTACAGATTACATCATCATCAAAGACTTCATTAATTTGTACTTCAGCAAATTTCTAGAAGTATTTAGAAATAATTGAAACATAACATTATGTTTCACCAGGTGTACAAAACAGTGATTTCATATTTGTATATACTGTCAAAGGATCAAAATAGTCTAGATAACATCCATCACTGTACATAGTTGTACTGCTTTTCCTTGTGATGAAATCTTTTAAGGTTTACTCCCTTAGAAACTTTCAAATATACAACACTGTATTATTAACTGTCCCTATGCTATACATTACATTCCTGTGACTTATTTATTTTATAACTGTGAGTTTGTACATTTTAACCCCCTTTTCCCATTCCCCACCCTTCACCATAACCACAATTCTATTCTCTGTATTCATGAAATGCTCTTGTTTCTTTATTGATTTTCTGCTTGGATAATCTATTACTGAGGGTGGCATGTTAAGATCCCCTACTATTAATGTATTCATATCAATATAACTCTTTATCTTGATTAAAGTTGTCTTATGTAGTTGGCTGCTCCCATATTGGGGGCATAAATATTTACAATCGTCAGATCTTCTTGGTGAATAGACTCTTTAAAAATGATGTAGTGTCCTTCTGTATCTCTGACTACAGTCTTTAGTTTAAAATCTAATTTATCTGATATGAGAATCGCTATCCCAGCTTTCTTTTGAGGCCCACTAGCAGGAAAGATGCTTCTACATCCCTTCACTTTCAGTCTGAATGTATCCTTAGGTTCAAAATGGGTCTCGTGTAGACAACATATGGATGTGTCCTGTTGTTTTATCCAATCTGCAACCCTGTGTCATTTTATGGGAGCAGTTAGGCCTTTCGTGTTGAGAGTGATTATTGAAAGATATGTTTTTATTGATATCATGTTGCCTGTGAAGTCCTTATTTCTGTAGATTGTCTCTGTAAATTTCTGTTCTATGATACTCTTGGGTTCTTTCTTCTTTTATAGAACACTCCTCCCCCCCGTTAATATTTTTTAGAGTGCCGGCTTGGTGGTCACATACTCTTTTAAACCTTGCTGGTCTTGGAAACCCTTTATCTCTCCATCCATTTTGAATGTCAACCTTGCTGGATAAAGTATTCCTTGGCTGCATGTTCTTCTCATTTAGTGCCCTGAATATGTCTTGCCAGCCCTTTCTGGCTTTCCAGGTTTCTGTGGACAGGTCTGATGTTATTTTGATGTACCTTCCTCTGTACATAAGGAATCTCTTCCCCCTACCTGCTCTCAAGAGCTCTTATCTAAAATTATGTAATGAATTTGGGGGTTTTGTTTCTATTTTTAAATAAAATATTGCCATTTGAGACAACATGGACTAACTTCAAGGACATTATGTTAAGTAAAATAATCAAGACTGAGAAAGAGAGTATTATATGATTTCACTTATATGTGGAATCTAAAAAAAAAAAAAAAAATTAAATGCATAATGCATTAAATCTCCAGCTTTGTTCTTCTTTCTCAAGATAGCTTTGGTTATTCAAGGTCTGTTATGGTTCCACACAAATTTTAAGACTGTTGTCTTGGTTTATGAAAATGCCATTAGATTTTTAAACAGGAGTTGCATCGAATCTATAGATTGCTTTGGGTAATACGAACATTTTAATAATATTAATTCTTCTAATCCATAAGCACAAAATATCTTTCCATTTACTTGTGTCTTCAATTTCTTACCCCAATGACATAATTTTCATTGTGTAGGTCATTCTCCTTCTTAAATTAATTCCTAAGTATTTTGTTCTTTTTTATGCAGTTGTAAATAGGGTTGTTTTCTTAATTTCTCTTTCAGATAGCTCATTATTAGTTTATAGATAAACAACAAATTTTTGTATATTGATTTTTGTGTCCTGCACCTTTACTGAATTCATTTATTAGTTTTAACATTTTCTTGGAATCCTCAGAGTTTTCTATGTACAGTAAGTATCACATCCACTACAATAGTCACAGTTTTACTTTTTTTTTTTACTTGAATGCATTTTATTTATTTTCTTGCCTTATTACTTTGCCTAGAACTTCTAATAAAATGTTGAATAAAAGTGGCAAGTGTAGACATTCTTGTCTTATTCCTGATCTTAGAGGAAAAGCTTCCAGGTTTTCAATGTTGAGTATGATATTAGCTGTGGACTTGTTTTATATGGACTTTGGTAAACATTCTCTAGCTTGTCACTATTTATGGTATACAGAGAATATATATATTTAATTGTCCAACTCAACATCACTGCATACCATCTGACAAGTTTTTTATCAGAATTGTATTTTTTTCTTTTTGATTTATGATGTTACATGAGCAATTTAACTTGGCCAAATATCCACAGATATTCACTTTACTGAAAGCCATTGCTATTAGATTTAAGAATCCTTCAGTGGAGGGGAGGGGTGCACTAAAAAATAAAAATAAAAAATACTCCTTTTTAAAATAATTAATTTACATATAACATAAGTCATCACTTGTAAGTGTAATGCTACTAAGGGATAACTCAAAATTTATAGTATTCAACTGTGTATTTTACTTTAATTATTAAAATATTTTTCAAAATTATTACTGTGCTTATTGGAAATGTTTTATTGAAATTCTTAATATTTTCATCAATATCAAATAAGGTTCTGATGTTGAACTACAGAATAGAAAACTGTTATGTGATACCCCAAACAAATTTGGAAATGATAATGAAGTCCAGAAGATACACTATGGCATGACTCAAGTGGCACAGATGAACTTAATTCCAATACTACTGCTGTGTGTCTCGCTTATGGTTTATGACCTCATTTGGTATTAGTTACCACATTGCTTAGGTAAGACTTTTTTTTTTTAATATTTTATTTATTTATTTGACAGATAGAGATCACAAGTAGGCAGAGAGGCTGGCAGAGAGAGAGAGAGGAGGAAGCAGGCTCCCTGCCGAGCAGAGAGCCCAATGTGGGGCTTGATCCCAGGACCCTGGGATCATGACCTGAGCCGAAGGTAGAGGCTTTAACCCACTGAGCCACCCAGACATCCTTAGATAAGACTTTTGATGTGAAATCTCTTTCAGTTGTAGTAATCTCATATATATATATATACATATATATATATATTCTATATAATCATTTCAATTTTAGAAATATACATATTTTTATATACCTACAAGAGGCCTTGCCTCCGGTATCTTGTAGGTATCCTCCCTTTTCCTTACTTCCCCCAACTCCCACGTATATACATATATAGATATAGACAGAGATAGAGATTAGATATAGATTCTATGTGATCATTTCTAAAATTGAAGTTTTGGGGCATGTGCATGGCTCAGTCACTAAGCATCCACCTTCAGCTTAGGTCATGATCCCAGGGTCCTGGGACGAGCCCTGCATCAAGCTCTCTGCTCAGCTGGAGCCTGCTTCTCCCTCTCCCTGCTGTTCCCCCTGCTTGTATTCCCTCTCTCATATATCTCTGCCAAATAAATAAATAAAATATTTTTAAAAATAAAGTTCCATAATTCAGTCAGAGAAAGAAAAATTCCATATGTTTTCCCCTCATATGTAGAATTTAAGAAATAAAATAAATGAGCAGAGGCAAAAGAAAGGGAGAGGGCAGCAAACTGAGAAACAGACTTTTAACTATAAGAGAACAAACTGGTGGTTACCACAGGGGAGGTGGGTGGGGGATGGGTTAAATAGGTAAAGGGGATGAAGGAGTGTACTTGCAGGGATGAGCACTGGGTGTTGTATGGAAGTGTTGAATCACCATATTGTACATGTGAAACTAGTATTACATTGTATATTAATAACTGGAATCTAAATAAAAGCTTTTTAAAAATTCTGTACTATTTATACTTCATTTCAAATACAAATCTAAAGAAAGAAATATTTGAATTTTGGTACATAGATTAGTTTTGTGACACTTAAAATGTATTTTAAGACACATCATAGTAGTAGCTCTTATATGAAATACAATTATAATATGCCAGCAAGGTGATGAAGGAACAGGCAGCTAGCTGAAGACAAAGCATCAGTTGACACCTTGCAACGTCCCCCCACCCCCATTCCTGGGTGGGACATGTGTAACATTCTTCCAGGAATCTCCCAACTGATAGAGGGGGAAACAACCTCTATCAGTGGCAAGGCCTCTGATATCTTGTAGGTATCCTCCTTTTCCTTACTTCCCCCAACTCCCAAGTATATCATTGGCTACTCCTCAACATCCCGGTGCAGCAGCTCCTTCTGCCCATGGCTCCTGTCCACATGCTTTAATAAACCACCATTTTGCACCAAAGATGTCTCATTAATTTTTTCTTGGTTATCAGCTCCAAACCACACCCCACTGAACCTTACCTATATTCCCAAACCACATCAGAGGTATCCCCAAGCAAATTATTGCCAAATATCAAAAGTCATCATATGGGACTGTTGTTTGATAAAGATGTCCTAAGATGATTCCTTTCATCAGTTATTTTTATAGAGTTCAGTTTTTTTTCCAGTATGTATAGCAAGCTACTACCTGAATGCAACTCCTCTGAAGGTTGAACTAATGTTTTATGTATGAAATAATAATTATTTAATTCAGACACAGTTCATTTGTTACATCTTTAGGAAAGATTTCTGCTAACTGCCAATTTCCACAGTGACTAGATGCTGTGTTCAGGTTGAGGAGGGGATCATTTAATGTTTCAATAATGGAAGCATCGTGTGAATAAAGTTGATGGTGTCTAATGTACCTTGAAATGTGCCCTGGAGTAGATTTCTATTAGTAGAGCCAGGGACTTGAAAGAATATAAATCTTAGTTTCAAGTAAATTAGAAATCCCATACCACCTCAATTCATTAATAAAAAACATATGTTGACTTATAAGATGACTAATACACAGATACCCAATGTGAAGCCTCTCAATGGTCTCAGGTTGGTGGTATATTAATTACAGTGCTAGTGACACTCTTGATGAACAAGAACATCTCATGACACATGATAACAGAAAAGTAATAAAACTTTAAATTAGCTCAAAGTCAAAATGATGTTGTTAACTCTTCAGAAGTACTGAAAAAATTAAACTAATTTTTAAAAAATAGTAAAATTCCAGAATTAAGCTTGCCACAAAAGTGAGAATCCTAGGTCACAATGATCATAACAAACTATGCATTTGAAAATTTTGTACCAAAGGCAACTCACTGGTCACAATGCAAGCTTAACTTTTCAGAATATCCACCTTTAAGTGATTAGGTAATGGTGGTGAAGGCATGTGCAATTGCTGCCACTAAATCCTTTTTAGCTATTTAAATCCTAGTTCTAAGATATATGTAGAATCCCAGGACATCTTATCATGTCTACTTGTTCCTACTCTGATGTAAGCTGCTATCCTTTCTCATGAAATTGCTATCCTTATGGAATATATCCTAAGGCAAGCTCTTCCAGTTTTGTTCACTTGCCTCCTACATACTAATTCCCATTCATCATAGAAGCTAGAGTTATCTTTAAAAACATATTAGATCCTGTCACTGTTTGAAACCTTGCAGGTTCTCTATCCCATCAAGAAGGAAAAGTCATGCCCAGTGTGGAACCTTCTTAAGATTCTTATGCCCCTCCCCCCACCTCCCTGTGTCCATCTCTAAAAAAAAAAAAAAAAAAAAAAAGAGAGAGAGAGAGAGGGAAAAGTCAAAATTTCTTCCTAGCTTCTAGAAGATGACTTGATCTGACCTTGTTCCCTCTCTGATTGCTTTTTCTCTTACTCTGCCCTGTTCACTCTCCTCCAGATTATAGCTTATTTGTTATTCCTCACATGTACCAGGCAAAATCTCAAACCAAAGTCTTTTTTCTACCTGTTCTCTGTGCCCAGAACACTTTTATCCAGATTTTTGTACGGTTAACTCTTTTTTTTTTTTTAATCTTTTTTTATTTTTTTTTTAAAGACTTTATTTATTTATTTTTCAGATAGAGAATACAGGAGCGAGCACAGGCAGACAGAGTGGCAGGCAGAGGCAGAGGGAGAAGCAGGCTCACTGCTGAGCAAGGAGCCCGATGTGGGACTCGATTCCAGGACGCTGGGATCATGACCTGAGCCGAAGGCAGCCGCTTAACCAACTGAGCCACCCAGGCGTCCCTGTATGGTTAATTCTTTAAAACACTTCATGTTTTCCTTTGATGAGACTACCTTCACTAACGTATTTTACACAGCAAACTACTTACCTCTCACACAATTCTACCACTGTTTTCTATTTTTGTTAACCTTACCTCTTATCCCATCTAACATACCATATAGCATATTTAGTTTTTAATGCATATTTTTATTGTCTGTCTCTTTGTGCTGTAAAAGGGATAGTTGCAATGGGTAAAATGGCTCTTAAAAAGAAGAAGGAGGAGGGGGAGAGAGAGGGGAAGAAGGAGAAAGAGGTGGAGGAGGAGGCGAAGGAGGAAGAGGAGGAGGAGAAGGAGAAGGAGAAGGAGAAGAAGTTGTTCAGATATGAATTGTTTGCATGATTTTCATGGTGTAAATATTCCCACTGTGGCTGACTGTAGTTGATGAATGGCTCACAAACATCCTAAATAATTAACAATCTGCTCTCATAAACTAGGACCTCCCAACTCCAGCCTACTACTAGATATCTGTGGTTTTTGTCCAAAGATATATCCTAAGTGATTACTGCTAGAATCACATCAAGTGGCAGAGGTACTTATGCATTTATAAAGTAGTTTAGCACATTATATTAATTTTTGTCTGTATCTTAAAATACTAACATAAACCAGAAATAAATCAGTAATTTCTGTCCATTTATATCAGATTGAATATATTCATCACCAATTAAATATTTTATTTAATGTGAATAGAAAATTAATAGTGAAAATCATTTTAGTTCTTAAGTTGTCAAATACTTGTACATTTCTTAATTTTTTAAATGATCAACATTGTATGCATTATATTTTCCATATGGGAAGCTTCTACAGCTATGCTTTACAAGCTACTGCTTTACTTTACAAACTTCAGTAAAGATAAAGCTTTATTTTCAAATTGTTGCTCATTAATATTACTTCATTTTTCTTTATTTTATTATTATTATTATTATTATTTTATTTTTTAACTAGACTCTACATACAGCATGGAGCCTATTGCAGGGCTTGAACTCATGACCTTGAGATCAAGAGATAGATGCATAACTGACTAAGCCACCCAAGTGCCCCCATTTTTCTTTTAGATTTAATAATAAATAGTTACCATCATATGTATCTGTCATAATTTTCACAGCAATGATTAAATCTCACTTCCCTTTCTTGTACATGGTGAAATTAACTTTTGTTATTATTTCTCGCTTACTGTGGGATTTGGTTTCTTGAAATAACTAGTTTTTCACACAAATTAAAAGTAGGCAAAGTTTACAGATAGATATAAATGATGTAAATATAAAAATATTGATACATAAAATTAAGATAATTGGGATGCCTATTATTATTTAAAATAATTAACTAATTTTTTCTGAGAAAGAAAATGCCACAATTATGAATAAGAAGGTCAGAAAGAAAAACCCAATATTTTAGAGAAAATAAATGTATTTCACATCTTAAATAGATTATCCCAATTTCACAGACCAAATTTTATGGACTTCTGGTCTTTCTTTAGGTAATTTGTAAAATGATTGACTATCTTTGGGTGTTCCTTGTGGTCTTGTGAAGAGAGCAGTCTACATGTACATATATAATAAAATAACAGACAAATCAAGAGACAAAAACATGGAAATAACAAGCATAAATTTCTGTAGATTATATGTAATAATAATAACAAATAGTATTATGTAGGCTATTTAAGTGTGTTATCATTTATCTTTCTCACAGTTTGTCTATTTTTATAATATTAGGAGTCCTATAATTTTTAACTCACTTAAGGATTACGTTGACAAGGAAAAAAAGAATTAAGCTGGCAAGGATCAAAAGATAGTAATAACTTCATTAATCTAAGATATGGATTATGATTATGATATAATTGACGAGAAACTTACCTTACCTGCCCAATATTTAAAACTGGAGCCTGCCTAAGGCACCTGGATGACTCAGTTGATTGAGCATCTAACTCTTTTTTTTTTTTTTAATATTTTATTTATTTATTTTTGAGAGAGAGAGAGAGAGAAAGCGCGAGCTCAGGCAGACAGAGTGGTAGGCAGAGGCAGAGGGAGAAGCAGGCTCCCTGCCACGCAAGGAGCCCGATGTGGGACTCGATCCCAGGACGCCGGGATCATGACCTGAGCTGAAGGCAGCCGCCCAACCAACTGAGCCACCCAGGCGTCCCTAACTCTTGATCTCAGCTCAGGTCTTGATCTCAGGGTGATGAGTTCAAGCCCCATGTTGGGTTCCCTGCTGGATGTGGAGCCTACTTAAAAAACAAACAAGGGACACCTGGGTGGCTCGGTTAGTTAAGCATCTATCTTCAGCTCAGGTAATGATCCCAGGGTCCTGGGATTGAGTCCTGCATAAGGCTCCTTGCTGGGCAAGGATCCTGCTTCTCCCTCTGCCTGCCTCTGTCTCTCTGACAAATAAAATCTTTAAAAAACAAACAAAAACAAAACAAAAACTGGAGCTAATGTGATACAAAGATGGATTTTTGGGAAAACAAACAAATACAGCCAGTTTCTCAAACCCGTTGTGAACAGATGCTCATCAGTACAGTGTGGTTCCTACTTAAGTGATATTTTAAATCCTTTTTGTTTGGGCTAAAGATTTCTCAATTTAGACCCTCAGACTATACACAGATTAAATTCAACAAAATAAAACAAGAAAAAAGCCACCATGCGTGAGAGTCCGAAAAAATTAAGAAGATATTAAGATCACAAGGATTTCAGATATCTGAAATTTTAATTTATAATATTAAATAAGTATGTTTAACATGTTTAAAGAAATAAAAGAAGAAATATAAGTAATGGAGTAACAATATGTCATTAAAAATAATAAGGATGATTTGAACTCTAACATAATATATTTAGAAATGAATACTATAATCATGGAAAACAAAAACCTAATTTATTAGATTAAAATAAGGCTATAAATAACTGATGAGAGAATCAGATATCTGGAATGCACCACAGAGAGGTAAAGAGATTAAAAATATTAAGGTAAGATCAAAAAACACGGAAAAGAGATGAGAATATCTACAATACATCAAAGAAATGAAAATCAAAATCTAAAACTTTTGTAAGATTAGAGGATATCTTTATGTCTGCAGAATTAGAGATTTTATTAAGTAAGATATAAAAAGCTAACTTGTAAAAGTTTCTTTTATTCAAAGGACATCAAAAAGGAAGTGAAAAGACAAACTACAAAATGAGAGAAATTATTTGAAATAAATCCATTTTCAATGAGATTATATCCTGAGAGTATAAGAAACCCCAGCAAATTCATATGTAATAGAAAAATAATATATTGGAGAATTTGACAAAGTAATATTAACAAATAGCTCACAAAAATAAAATAATTAACAATAGACAAAGTATTGAACTTCATCAATAATTAAAGAAGTGGGAACTAAGACTATAATAGGATACCAGTTTAAACCTATTAGATTGGCAATAATCAGTAAGACATCAATGCCATTACTAGGCAAATATATGAGAGAGGAACATTTCTGGTATACTCACATTGTAATCAATTCTGAAAACAATATAGATCACTGCTTAAAATTGAAAGTGCTGGCTCCCCCCTTTAGTAATTTAATTTCTGTGTCTACAAACTAGAGAAACACTTGCAGACATGGATCAGGAGACTTCTTAAGAATGTAGCTGGCCACCTTGGTTATAGTACCAGGCAAACAAACAACAAAACGGAAAAATAAAAGTGGAAGCAACTCAAAGGTTTATCAACACAAAAAGTAGATAAGAAATAGCATTATATTCATACAAGGGAGATTTTACAAACTTAAATATTAAAGATCTACACCTACATAAAACATCATAGGTGAATAACAGACATTTAATGTTGAGTAAAAAAACAAGTCATGGACAGTTTAGACTTAAATATCCATTTCTAAGTCTCAAAAAAAAAATAAAAGAAAAACTACATTTTGTTTTGGATTCATATATACATTGTTTATCATTGAGGTCCAGACAAAAGCACAGAAACATCTCTATGGAAGGCAGAAAGAAATTAATCTAGGGAATTTAAAGTTTACAGAATTCCTTGAAGAGGGGGGAAGTAAAGGGCAGGGAGAATTGTGTTGACATCAGAATACCAGATGGCTGGTGAAATCTCAAGAAAATGCATAAAATTCTCACTGGTTGGTAGTCATATTAAATAGATGATTTATAGTAAAACACATATATGCAGTTAAAAATCATCTTTGGCAATTGATAGGGTTCCCTTCCTCCTTCTAAATATTATATGCTTCTCCATATCAAAGTCTAACCCAAAATGCTGTTCCCAGTTGTGTCAAAAAATATAGATCTAGGTTTCTTTCAGATGGGACAGGCAACATATGAGAAGATACAGCTGATGCTGTATTGTAAAAAGATATTATGGCACAATGGCAAAATTTTCTTTCTAGTTAAAGCAGTGATAAATACAAAATTCAGTATTTGTTATGTCTGTGTAACAGAGGGATAAGGAATTGGGGGAAATCAAACATACAGTCATAGCTTTAGTCAGCTTCTGGTATTTGAGGCCAGGGGTGGAAGTTTACCTATTTCTATACTTCAGAACTGCCACCTACATCTTGTGTCCATTTTAACAAATAAAATGCTTGTTGTAAAATTTGAAAGACGGGAAGAATATTTAAGTTCTGAAAATCCAAGCTATGCATCACAAGTACATGAATTTAATTTACTGCAGTGAAAATGTTTATAAGTTGCATCAGCACATATTTTAACACATATATGTGTCATATTGCTATATTATATATGAGTATATTAAATAAGTACTGTTAAACAATAACCTATTCTAATTCAGAAGTGCCCAAACAAATCACGTTTATTTTTACTCTGTTAAAATATGTTAACGATTCTATTTTCCTTATCTGACTTAAAGTTTTTTTGAGGCGAAAAGAAATTGATTATTCCTAGAAACAAAGATTGTTCTTAGAAAAATCCCAGAAAATAACAGTTAGAAAATGTATTACACAGATTCAGGCATTAATCAAATTTTTCACAATAATATTGTTAATAAATTTCAAGTAGGCTGTTAGTCTATGTAAGATACCACTTTTCTCCCTTCAAACCAGAAGCCATAGAACTTAATTTGCCACATTGCTATTCCAAAATTGCCTAGGAATTTTTTTTTTAAGATTTTATTTTATTATTTATTTTACACTGAGAGAGAGATCACAAGTAGGCAGAGAGGCAGGAAGGGGGGGGCAGGCTCCCCGCTGAGCAGAGAGCCTAATGTGGGGCTTGATCCCAGGACCCTGGGATCAAGACCCGAGCTGAAGGCAGAGGCTTAACCCACTGAGCCACCCAGGCGCCCCTTGCCTAGGAATTTTTTTTTAAAATGTATTTCCCTATACAAAACCTCTGTTTTATAAAATAATGTTAAAGAATATATAAAAGGACACCTAAAGGAATAAAGTGAGGTTTATTATAAAACTAATCAAAGACAAATAATAATTATAGTAATTATCTTAATAAACAACTTTCAGTTATAAAAATCATTATTTTAATGGACCCAAAGGAAGAAAAACAAATGTGCAGTCATTTTGAGATAATCAGATATTGACAAATTATCATCGTTTCTAAATGGAAGAAACTTTATTTCAAACTCAGAAGTAGTCCTGGTTCTCTCTGCTTTTATATTGGTAAACTAATAGTATATATTAGTATATATATATACATATATATATATATGTATATATATATGTATATGATACTTATTAAAGAATTTCAATAGGAGGTTTCCAGAAGTCCTTATTATGTCTTTTTTTTTTTTAAGATTTTATTTATTTATTTGACAGAGAGAAAGGGATCACAAGTAGTAGGCAGAGAGGCAGGCAGAGAGACAGGAGGAAGCAGGCTCCCCGCTGAGCAGAGAGCCTGATGCAGGGCTCCATCCCAGGACCCTGGGACCATGACGGAAGACAGAGCCAAAGACAGAGGCTTTAACCCACTGAGCCACCCAGGTGCCCCCTTATTATGTCTCTTATGTCTAGAACACAGTGTCTCATAACAAAGCCCTTCATTCTTTTTTTTTTTTTTTAAGATTTTTTATTTATTTATTTGACAGACAGAGATCACAAGTAGGCAGAGAGGCAGGCAGGGAGAAGAGGAAGCAGTCTCCCTGCTGAGCAGAGAGCCTGATGTAGGGTTAGATCCCAGGACTCTGGGATCATGACCTGAGCTAAAGGCAGAGGCTTTAACCCACTGAGCCACCTAGGCGCCCCTCCCTTCATTCTTTTAAAAACTATATTTAATATATACTTTTTCATTAAAGTAGGAATCTGGAAGAAAAGGATTTTCACTAGCCAAGAAAAAAAATAATCCAAGTTCAATTCATACATTTTAAAAGATAAAGGATACATACTGAATATATGAATATATATGTATATATACACACATATATTCATACACACACACACACACACACCCATAGTTTACTTACCTGGAAAAGGTAATACACCATTTTATCTTTTAAAAAAGGACAAATTCTATAGTGGGAAAAAAAAAAAGAGCAGATGACTTGGTAGAACATCAGCTACTGCCTAACTGTTGTCTGTTCCTTTCTCATGCTGAGTCCTTTTCATTTGCTGAACAAATAGCCAGTTGTTGGTGGAGTGAGTAGAGCTATTCAACTGTGCCAGCTACTCCCACCTGCTGGGACTAATTAAGTGTGATTATAAGGTAGTGGAGAGGTGGCAACATTACCACAACCACCTGAAATTCTTGGTTTGAGAGAGTGCCCAGAATCCCAGGGCATTCAACCAACAAAGACAAATTATTCAACTCCTACAGAAGGTCTCTAAAGCCATTTATTTAGCCCAATGGTTTTTTGGCTACTTATAATATCAGGCAAACTAGTGAAACAACATATTTAATCTGATACCAGATACTTCAAATTAGTATGGGAGTCAAATCAACTGTTATAATCCAGCCAATTAGATTTCATTTCTTTCCATAAAAACATTTCATTTACCCAGAAAGATAGAACATATGCCATTTAAGGTAGAAATTAGTCTCCCCAAAGTGATTTGCATCATATGAGTTAACCAACATTTTTGATGTCTCACAAAACAGTTCTAAATGGTTAAGGGTATCGATAAACCTCAGCTGTTAGAAATAAAGGTGTTCATCCCTCTATACATAAAGCAGAGCACATTGAAACCAATGCAATCAATGACATTATTAACGCTGCCTGATGTGACTTGTTGGCACTGAAAATAGAGTCCACAGAGAAATATAAAATGGAAATACTCCAGAAATGGCAATTAGGCTTGCAGTCTTCCAGTCAGTTCGCTCTCCCTCTGTGTGTGAAACTGTCATTAATACTTGTAATGTCTGAGTGTGGATTGCCAATGCACCATTGAAGAATGTAAATGGACAAAAACATGAGGGTATTAAGGAAAATGGTTTTATAAATTTAGGCAAAAAAAAAAATCATTTACCAAAAAAGTGGGAGCAATATATTGAGAAGGCTATAGTCATTTTTAAACAAATCACTTAGCATTTTTTTTTTATCAATTCTAGATTTCAGTCCTTTTCAGATATGTAACCTGCAAATTTTTTTTTTTATACTGTGGTTTGTCTTTTCATTCTTTCTACAGTGTATTTTACTTTAAAAAAAATAATAATCATTTTATTGGGGGGGCAGAGGGGCAGAGGAAGAGGAAGAGAGAGAATCTTAAGCAGGCTCCATGCTGAGTGTGGAGCCCTATGTGGGGCTCGATCTCACAACGCTGAGATCATGGCCTGAAATGAAATCCAGAGTTGGAGGCTTAACCAACTGAGCCACCCAGAAGCCCCTTTTTATAATGTCTTTTAAAGAGTAGGTTTTAATTTTCATAAAGTCTCAACGGTTCTTTGACGCACATGTATCATATCTAAAAAAATGTTTTCCAAACCCAGATAGATTAATCCTATAAATATTACAGTTTTAAGTTTTTACATTTAGATTTGTGATCTATTTTATGTTAACTTTGTATATGGTATGGAGTATGTATCAAGGTTTATATTTTTTGCAAATGGATATCTGATCATTTCAGTACAATTTCTTGAAAGAAAAAACTATACTTTCCCCACTTAAATTGTTTTGCATGTTTGTCACAAATCATACATTTATGTACTTTTGGGTATGTTTATGGATTATATTCTGTTCAATCATCAATTTTTCTGTCTTTATGACAGTTCCACAATACAATGATTATTGTAGCTTTATAATACTCTTAAAACAAGATAATATTAAGTATTCCAATTTTATTCTTTCTCAAAGTTTTGGCTCATGTAGCTTCTCCAGAAGAAATCTAGAATTAATTTTTACAAAATTATGTAGATATTTGGATTGGGATTTTGTTGAATTTACACATCAGTTGGGAGAGAACTGAAATATAAACTATTTGTAGTCCTCTAATCCATGAGCATTCTATAGCTCATTAATTTAGATTTTTAATTTCCCATAGCAACACTTATTTTTAGTATAAAGGGATTGCACATCTTTGTTTTATTTATTACTGTCTTATTTTTCAATACTATTGCAATAGTTATTGTTTTATTAATTTCAATTTCTTGTTTTTCATAAGTAAAAAGATCAACCTTTTCCTTCACACTTCTGAAATCACTAGTTAGTTCTGGTAGTTTTGTTTTTTGTTTTTTTTTTTAAGATTTTATTTATTTGACAGATAGAGATCACAACTAGGCAAAGAGGCAGGCAGAGAGAGAAGAGGAAGCAAGCTCCCTGCGGAGCAGAGAGCCGGATGTGGGGCTCAATCCCAGGACTCTGGGATCATGACCTGAACCGAAGGCAGAGGCTTTAACCCACTAAGCCACCCAGGCGCCCCTCTCGTAGTTTGTTTTTGTTTTTTGCATCTCTCATTAGAAATTCTACATAAAAATTCATGTTTTCTTTGAATGAGACATGTTTACTACTTTTTACCAAACAGAATGACTTTTACTATCTTTTTTTCTTATTACAGTGGAAAGAGCTTTCACTATCCCTTTGTCCCTTTGAATATACATAGTCCTGTTCCTGATCTTAGGTGGAAATCAAACAGGCTTTCATCATTAAGTATGATGTTAACTGTAGCTTCATCATATATGACAAGTTCCATTTTAGTCTTAATTTGCTGAAAGTTTTCATCAAGAATTGTTGTTAGATTCTATAAAATGTTTTTCTTATTCTCTTGAGAATATTAAGTATTTTTTTCTCTTTTTAAGGTTGCTAATGGTAAATTACATTGCCTTATTTTTAAATTAACTTTTAATATTTACAGGAGTAATTTTTTTTTAATTATTATATCTGTGTTCATGAGGGATATTGATCTGTAATAAAATTTTCCTGCCTGATTTTTGCATCAGGACAATGTTGGCTTCATATAATAATTAGAGAAATACTCTCTCCTTTCCAATTTTCTGCAAGAGTTTTTAATAGAATGGATATTTTTTCTTTCTAATTGTTTGCAAAATTTACCATAGAAGCCAGCTGAATATAGAGATTTCTTTGTAGGAAGGTTTTACTACATTTTCAACATCTCTAATAAATATAGAACTATTTGATTACAAATAAATAAAAACAAAGCAGATACCACATTAGAAATCGAGCAAAATGTTTGAAAAGGCACTTCATAAAATGTAATACATAAAAAATGGACCATTAACCGAGGCAATACACAATCAGGGAAAAGCAAATTAAATTTACATTGAGATTCTGATTTATATGTGAGACATATAAAATGTTAGTGAGGCTAGAGGCTATATGGAAGAAACTTCCATTCACTCTCTTTGTTAGTGTAAATTTATCAAATCACTTTTTTTAAAAGATTTAATTTATCTATTTGAGAGAGAGAGAACACAAGAGAGAATGAGTGAGCATAAGTGGGGAGCAGAAGGAGAGGGAGAAGCAGGCTCCTCGCTGAGCAGGGACTCCACCTTTGCGCTGATCCCAGAACCCTGGGATCATTACCGGAGCCCAAGGCAGATGTTTAACAGACTAAGCCACCAAGGTGCCCCTATAAAATCACTTTTAAAAGTTGTTTGGTGATATACACTAATGTTGAGTATATACATAATATGTGATTCAGCAATTTCAAACTCATACCCAACAGAATTGTATAAATCTGTGTCAAAAGACATATACAAGAAAGTTAATTTTTTGCAATAGCCAAAACAATAGAAACAAGAATAAATTAACCAATTGAGATAAAGTTTATACACAGCAATAAAAATAAATGAACCACTGTACCTACAATATTATGTATGAATCTCAAAGACATCAGTTAAAAGAGATTAGGTATAAAATACACATCATATGGTTTCTAGTATGTAAACATTTTTTTAACTCTTAGTTATAATATTCAAGTAGAATGTTTTATTTCTTTTTTTTTTTTTTTTTAATGCAATGTTATTGCATAACAGGGGAAAGGATAATGACTGGAAGGGGAAGAAGGAGTGCCTGTGGCTGTGGGTTACCTTAAACTTTTCTTTGGTTACCATATTGTGCTTCACAGTAAAAACAAAAGAGATTTTTTTGTTTCTTAACATACAGCCATATAATCTATTTTTTAATAGAATCTTTTTTTTTTTTTGTAAGATTTTATTTATTTATTTGACAGAGAGAGAGATCACAGTAGGCAGGCAGAGAGAGAGGGGGAAGCAGGCTCTCCGCTGAGCCGAGAGCCCAATGTGGAGCTCAATCCCAGGAACCTGAGATCATGACCTGAGCCCAAGGCAGCGGTTTAACCCACTGAGCCACCCAGGCGCCCCACAGTCATATAATCTGAAAGAAAACTATTTCTTCAGAATGTTTATTAAATACTGAGTGGTTACAGTATAAAATTAGTTCTGAGTAAGAGAATTTGTCTCAATGAGAATCAGTGAACTATAATTTATAACATAGTTCCCTAATTTTCAAGGTAGATCTTAAATTCTTGTTGGCTCTGGTTAAAGATAAGAGCATTTTTAGGGGAAAAAAGTAATGAAAGAAAATCAGAGATACACTTGACCTCCATTATATTATGTTTATAGTCTACCTAAAAAACAGTTGATCTCAAAATGAATGCAAAAGGGACGCCCGGGTGGCTCAGTTGGTTAAGCGGCTGCCTTCGGCTCAGGTCATGATCCCAGCGTCCTGGGATCGAGTCCCACATCAGGCTCCTTGCTCGGCAGGGAGCCTGCTTCTCCCTCTGCCTCTGCCTGCCTCTCTGTCTGCCTGTGCTCGATCTCTCTCTCTCTCTAACTAATAAATAAATAAAATCTTAAACGAAAAAAAAAAAAAAAGAATGCAAAAAACTGCAAAATACAAAGTCTGAGTTTTGTAACTGGAGCCCAAACTTGGCAAAATAAGCAATCAGAGAGAAAAAATCAATGATGAATACATACATCTTTAGAGCAAAATTTTTTTATAAGCTAATTTAGAGGTAAGGACTGAAAGCTTATGCAAAATCATATTTTAAAAATTGCAATTTATTTTATGGAGAATTCCACACTTAGCACTATTAAGAAGGATAGAAGGAAATGTTTACTGCATAACATATTAATTTATGGTTAACCATCATATTATATGGTAAGATATATAATACGCACCACTAGAAACATAAAAATATGAGAGATGAATTTTTAAAAGCAAATACATAGATAATTTTATAGAAAGATATTTTTAAAATTTAAATTTAAAATTTAAATTAAATTTAAATTTAAAATTAGAATTTTAAAAGCAAATACACAGTTAATTTTATAGAAAGATAATCATATCATAATGACCCTACTTTAAGTAACTGTTCTTATCACTATAGGACATCCTACTATTCTTCTATGACTTACTTATTGTTAGATTAAAATAACTAACTCAAGGTAAAAGATGTCATGTTTCACCAATACTTATATATAAAAGGAAATCTATGTAGGTGACCATCATATGCTTATGATTGTATAAATGTTATACTGTTTGATACTGCACAATAGTATAGGAACATAAATGAGGTGAAGGTGTATTATATAATTTTGAAATTTAAATAATTTTAACTAGAATTTAAATTATTCATACAAGAAAGAGAAACAAACATTTGTGGAATTATTTCTCATTAGCTCTTTGTTGATAGTATTTGGTATGACATATTTTTGCCCTCTGAAATCTCATACAGTTAAAGTGTCCTTGAACATACCAATAGCAAGAATATACCTATTAAAATAAATAAATTTCAAGTGCCATATGCAATTTATAAAACAAAGCCATTAAAATAAAATAATGTGGTTGTTTTTAAATGTACATCGTAATGCCATTTGATTTATAGTTTTTGGAAAGACATGAATGTTTTAAGACAAAGTTTTGCCAGTTAAAAAATTCTTATGCTAACTTGTATTTTGCAAAGCACAGAGTTTTAATTACTAAGCATGGATCTGAAGTGGGTCGACTGAAAAATGTGGTCATTTGATAGTGATTACAAAATTTCTCTGAAAATTTCTGAAAATTATGTCTTTAAGGTAATCAGTGGTGGATCTAAATACTTCAATAATGCCTATATCCTATTGATAAGTAGCCTGCACTTATGAGGAAAACACTATATGCTCCAGTGAAACAAAGTGGAAATAAGATATATCTGCATGTAATAATGTAAAGTCATTTGGAGAAATTAGCAAGGAATTGGTCCAGAGTATAAACAATTGAAAGAGAGGGGGGCCCTATCCAGCAATGCCAGGTAAAATTAAAAAGAATGCCATTGTTGAGTTAATTTTTTACTCTTTTCAGATTAGTTCATACTGTTCTGAGTTATGGTAGTTCACGCAAGTCTTTTAATTATGTTCGCAGAAGGAAAGAAGCTAAAATGCTAATTTATGATGGTGTAACACTTTTTCAAAAATCTAACAGGGTTATAGTATACAGAAAATTAAAACGAAATTTCCTTTGCCCTGTGTTAAAATTCTTGTTCATTTGGTCTGACATTAAGAAATGAAAGTAAAACCTTTTGGGAGGAGAAATTAATTACACATTTCTTCCTATGCCTTTCCTGTCAGATATCTTCCTATTATCATGTACATTACTAGTTCTTAGGCATTTGATGAGAAATTTGCTAACATTATTTCTTCTAGTAAGATGGTTTCTGGGTACCATGTTTAAACTCATAAACACTCCAGACTTTCACTTTTGGTTCTTTTGGGATAGTTAATAACAAAATCATTTACTCACTAGAAACAAGCATAGCGGGATAAAATAGTTGAGAATATTTTTTCAGACATCTGAAAACTTGTGTGACAGAATCTGAGAGATCATGATCCTTGAAGAAAGGAAATTTCATGAAAATAAACCCAAACATTGTACATGCAAGTATCCCCCTTGAGTAATTTTGTAACTTTAATGTGGAATGGGTAATATACAGAAAACACACTGTTTTTCTTTTACTCTCTTACTATACATCTGACATCAGATGTATGTGTGTGCGTTTTCCCCACACTGACCAATTCTGCAACACCATCTAGGTGTCCTATAATTTAGCTCAATTCTGACACTAACCGGAGTTAGTTCAGACCCGAGTTGAAGGCTCAGTCCCATAGGACTGCTATCCCCACTTCAGATCCCATTGCAAGTAATGGGTCTCTAGGTTACCCATGACTTCTGTCCTACTTGGTTACCAGTCAGATGCTCCCACAACCTCCTCCTCAGGCTCACAGAACCAAGGAAAACAGTTTCCTTGTAATTGTCAATTTATTACAAAGGATATGACTAAAAAAAAAAAAAAAATACAAGTGAAAAGCCAGATGAAAAGATACAGGGGTGAGATCTGAAAAGGTCCCAAACACAAGAGCTTCTGTCCCTGTGGGTTTGGGGTTCATTACTGTCTCAGAAGTTCTCTGAACATCATACTTTGGGACTTTTATGGAGGCTTCACCATGTAGACATGATGGATTATTAATTCATCTCCTAGCCTTTCTTCTGTCTCTGGAGGATGAGGCAGGGTTGAGAGTTACAAGCTAGCTGTAGCTTGATTTTTCTAGAGTCCAGCCCCATTCAATCATTGTCTCATTAAAATAAAAGACTTTCCCATCACCCAAGAAATTCCAAGGGCTTGAGAAGGTCCATGTCTGGAACCCAGGTCAAAGATGAAATGTTAGCAGAAACGTTAGCAGAAACCATGAACAGAGACTACATATCTCTGTATATTTCTTATTATTTCATGGGCATGAAAACTACTTGGAGGAAGACAGGACTTGCAGGGTCAATATCCTAGTAAACAGGAGGTACAGACAATAAGCCCAGTTCTGTACATTGATTTTCTTCACAAATATTTGTTATTCCTAAGCTGTTCATGATGAAAGCCTAAGAAAATGAACAGGAAGTGACAGAAAACCCAAGTGGAGCTTTTGATCTTCTTACAACTATGGAGAAACTAATGGACGAGTGAAGAAATGGCCTTAGTAAAATTCACAGGCTCTCAGTTGGGACCTCTCAAGATCTATACCCTGCAATTAAACTAAAATCAGAGGTGGAACAAGCCTTATGATTGTCCGCATCTTGACTCAAGTCATCCTAGGTCCTGAATGACGAGAAGATCTCTTCCTACTGTAGCTGCTGACAAAGAACAGGATGAGAAAGAAAAACACACCAATCATCCAGAGCTTCTGTGATCATCATAGAATAGTTGGCTTTCAATAAAAAATGGCCAGTTATACTAAGGAAAAGAAAAAAAAAAGTTATTAACTATCCCAGGTATACCAGGAATAATAAGACAACAGAAACAGGTCCATGGGAGGATCCACATATTGGAAATTATTGAACACTGACTTCAAAATTTCTAAATGGCAGTGGCATATTTCATTGATTTTTAGCTTAGACATAAAATTTTATGAAAGTAAGCATAGTATATATCAGAAACAAAGAAAATAGACCTAAACATTTGGTATGTGGAAGCAAAAAGGGAAAGGTATAAAAGGCAATAATGGGGATTATTTCTCAATTTTATGCCCTTTTCACAAGGTAATCTCTTGATCAGCTTGATTCCCCTTACAACAAATATACCTGCACATAGAAGGGATGTAGTAGAGGTAAGCACTCTGGAAGTACAGCAAATCTTCATAGGGCCTGCATTTTCAGTATCTTGGCTTGTTTAATCAGGGGTCAGACCGACACTTGGAGAATTACCTTGTTATATGGCACAATGCAGTAACTATAGCTCATATTAAGAACTGGCCACCATGATTCTTGCCCTCACACTAGCTTCTCTGTGTTCGAACATGTGTTGCGTGTATAGGTTCCCATGGTTTTTAAATTGTAAGTTGTTTTTTCCTGATAAGATCTTATTTGTTTGAAAAACCCCATCAGACAATTACTATTGTCTTTGGTGGTATCTCTTATTAGGGAGGCAAGTAAAATAAGTTATAACATACATTTTATTTATTTTTTCTATCCTTTCCACTAGCAGAATATAAACTTCATGAGGGCACAAATTTTCATCAGTTTGATCCCTGATTATTTTCCCAATATCTAAAACACACCATACTAGGTAAAGTATTTGTTAAACATATCCCTGTAAATGAACCCCATCAATTAATCATTCATCATTTTCATTGGTCTGTATGTCATGCTGATGCCGAGACAAGCTTGTTTTTGTTATTTAAAGCATTAAAAAAATGAAACTACATAATACATGAAGACATATATCAATATAGTTTTTTCCTAATTTCAATGGTAGAGAAATATAAATGTATTGGCCAAAAAAGCCTTAATACCCAGTTAGACACTTTATCTGCCTTAACTCTACCTTCATGACTTAATAATCGTTTATAAGACATCAAGAAACATGCCATTAAGGCCACGCTCCTAACTTAAAGACTAATTTTAAAACTTAGAATTAGGTATGTTATTAAGATCATAAAGAGGCTTTATAAAAGCAAAATCAACTTTTGCTTTTCATAGCCAATAAAACCCAAAATGCTTTTTCATAGGCAGATTTCACAGTTGTTGTGTGCTCATGAGTTATCAAAATATTTTACATAATCTTCAAAATATTTTAAAGTACTAATAGATGTGATTATACCCATTTTATAAATTAAAAAAATTAAAAAGAGAAATGTTAATGCTATCTAACATCAGATAGATGGTAAACTTCAGATTTGGAAATAGTGTAGCTTTGTCATAGTTAGATTTACCAATATAAAATATACTATTTCATAGTTTCAGTTTCTCAACAAAAGGGATATAGCTACCTAGTGTTTTGGGAAATGCTGTATATGTAAAAAACTCTTCTGATACTAAAATATTTCTTTCCAGGGCTATTAAATTCCTGAAATGTCATGCCAAGGTCAAATGATGACATCCTGCATTTGCATGTGACCAAATGGTGAAACTTCTGAGTGATTTAGATTACATTGTTTTTTAAAGAAGTTCAGAAATTTCAGAATGGGTAGATTACTATGGCAAAAATTTAAGTACAATTTCTGATCTTCATTTGTTCCAAATTTTCCTTTCTACTACATCATGAAAGAAACAGTACAGTATGGATCCAATTTTCTAGTGGGAAAACTTTTAATAGTTAGAAATGCAATTCCTGACTTAGGCATGATGGTGTTGTAAAATAAATTAGAGCACCTAAAATTTTTTATAATAATAAATAACAGTAAAATTATATCCCAGACCTTAAAATCACCTTCTGGTATTCAGTATGTCCAATAAATGTTGAATATGATGAAATGCAGTGCCAATATACACTCAAAAATTATTCAGTATATTAAACTGCAACTCCATGTTTCATCACAAATTTTACATAAAACAAAGTGTACCTATAATAACTATTAATATATAATCAATTGTATGCAGTTACATTTTAATTTTTAAGTGTTTATAACATATATTATAGTGATTTTTTACAATGTTTGATGAGTTTTGGTAACTATATATAATCATGTAAGCACTACCTTAATCAAGATATACAACATTTTAATGGGCTCAAATATTTTTGTCAGTTCCCAAACCATCTTCAACTCCAGGTAAACACTGATCTATTTTTTATCATGACAGATTAATTTTGCCTGTTCTAAAATTTCATATAAATGAAATCAAACAGATTATCCTTTTGGGTCTGGCATCTTTCCTTATTAAGACATTGCTCTCTATGATTCCATCTATGGTTCCATCCATGTTTTGGTGTCCATTAGCTGTTCATGCATTTATACTACTAAGTACATACCACAATTTATTTCTACATTTATGTTGAAGAATATTTAGTTGTTTCAATTTGGGGCTACTGTGAATAAACCTGCTCTGCATGTAGTATACAAGATTCTATGTGGGCATGTTTTCATTTCTGTAGAGCGGTACCTAGGAGTAAGATTACTGGGTCTTATGATGAGTCTATGTTAATTTTTGTAAGAAATTGCCAAACTGTTTTCCAAAGTGTCTGTGCCACTTTATACTCTTACCAACAACGTATAAGGATTCCCGTTCCTCCACATTGTCACTAAGGTTTGGTATTATCAATCTTTTTAATTTTAGACATAACGGGGGGTGCCTGGGTGGCTCAGTGGGTTAATGCCTCTGCCTTCGGCTCAGGTCATGATCTCAGGGTTCTGGGATCGAGCCCCGCATCGGGCTCTCTGCTCAGCGGGGAGCCTGCTTCCTCCTCTCTCTCTGCCTGCCTCTCTGCCTACTTGTGATCTCTGTCAAATAAAAAAAAAAACATAACAGGGAGTATGTTGCAATAGTTCATTGTATTATTTTCCTATTTCTCTGAAGACTAAAATATAGAGTAGCTATTTAAGTGCTTGTTGGAAATTTGTAGATCATATATTGTAAACTGTCCAAATCTTTCACCACTTAAAAAATGTGGATTATTTTCTAATTGTAGAATTGTAAATGTTCTTCATATATTCTGGATATCAATTCTATGTCAGATATATATGTAGGGGGATATGTGTGTGGGGGTGTGCGAGTGTTATTTTCTTTTAGTTTGTGACTTGCCTGGAGTCCAACTTATCATATTTATAAATTTTTAAATTCATTTTTAATTTTGTAATTAGTGCCTTTTATGTTCTATCTATAAACTGTTTGCAATCTCAAGGTCATAATGGAGCAGTCCTCTAATTTGTTTTCCTCTAAATTTTTTTTTTAAAGATTTTATTTTTGTGAGAGAGAGAGACAGTGAGAGAGGGTACACAAGCAAGAGGAGTATGAGAGGGAGAAGCAGGCTTCCCGCTAAGCAGGGAGCTCTATGCGGGGCTCAATCCCAGAACCCCAGGATCATGTCCTGAGACCAGGGCAGACACTTAACCGACTGAGCCACCCAGGTGCCCCATCCTCTAATTTGTTTTATAGATTTAGCCTCTGTGTTAAGGTCTATTATTCATCTTAAGTTGATTTTTGGTGTACATTACTTAAGTATACTGGCCTTTTATTTCCTAGAGTGTTTTCTTTATATGTCTTTACTTTAAAATGAGCGTTCAAGTTTGAACGTCTCAGTCTGCTTGCTTTTTCTAGTAGAAAATTTAACCTGTAATATATAGAAAAATTCAGTGCCATTCTAATGACAAGAAAGCAGGCTATTTCAGAATTCTCTGTATGAGATATGCTTCTCACACATGAAAATGTTAGTAGTATAGACTAATTGATGAACACAATTTTTTTTTGCAAACAAAATTTATAAAATTAAATGTCTGATCTATTACTCACATTCTGTCTTTTCAATATATTTACAATGGCAGATGACTTTTTTAAAAAGATTTTATGTATTCATTTGACACAGAGAGAGAGAGGGAGAGAGAGCACAAGCAGTGGGAGGGGCAGGCAAAGGGAGAGGGAGAAGCAGCCTCCCCACTGAGCAAGGAACCTGATGTGGGTCTGGATTCC
This sequence comes from Taxidea taxus jeffersonii, assembly GCA_003697995.1. Taxonomy (NCBI): domain Eukaryota; kingdom Metazoa; phylum Chordata; class Mammalia; order Carnivora; family Mustelidae; genus Taxidea; species Taxidea taxus. The sequence goes on along the minus strand of ML102828.1, from coordinate 121,365 downwards.
AGAACCCTGGGATCATGACCTGTGCCAAAGGCAGTCACTTAAATGACTGAGCCACTCAGGCACCCCAACAGCAGATAATTTTTAATTAATATGACTAGAATCAGGCCAAATGGGCATGACAAACAACAGATCATTTGAAAATTACTATTCTTCAGCGTTCTTTGTAATTTAGAAGTCGTTTTTAGATACTATGTCCTTTAGGGCGCACGGAACTTTATGAGAACTTTATCAGAGAGTCTGAATGAATTGTAAAACATTAGTAGAGATTGTTTTTTAAAGATTTTATTTATTTATTTGTCAGAAAGAGGGAGAGGGAGCGATCGAGCACAGGCAGAGGCAGAGGGAGAAGCAGGCTCCCTGCTGAGCAAGTAGCCGGATGCGGGACTCCATCCCAGGATGCTGAGATCATGACCTGAGCCGAAGGCAGCAGCTTAACCAACTGAGCCACCCAGGCATCCCAGAGATTTTTTTTAAAGTAAATTTTAACTTGCCATTACAGAATGATGACCATGTCCTAATCACATGGATCCACAGACTTTAATTAAGCAAATAAAAATTAAAAGTTTGGTGAATTGTTTGACGATATGAGAATTACTGAAAAAGAGTCTGTACTACTGAACATGCGCTTATAGAAGGAAAGAATTTGAATGAGTAAGATGTATTTTCAAAATCTCAAACTATAAAATCAATTGCAAAATATCTTTTCTATGTAGCATTTCAGTCTAATAATAAATCACTCTGAGAGTATCACTAATTTATGACTCTCTGGAGCATGGAACATATTGGAAGTCCTCTCTGATCAATGCTAAGAATACCACTGTTTACTTAAAAGCCACACTAGCAATGATTTTCCCTTGCCTACCACTTTGATATCTTCCAGATGTATGATCTAGTTGTATTTATCAGCAATATGTTATAAAATTCTAAGCCCAAGTATTGTGGAGATTGTGCATGTTCTTTAAAAGTAACTAATATGTATATTGAGGGGGAAACAAAACATAATTTGCATTATCTACTCTGATTTCATATGCAGAAGAGGGAAACAGCAAAAATCTGTCAATTATGTGTCTGACTTGGTATCTATTATGTAATTAGACAATTTAAGTTAAACGTAATTGCATACTTTTCCTGATACACTAACAATATTAATCATTTATATAACTGTTCCTCTGCTTTATCTATACTTTAAAGATAGAGCTAAGGTTTTTACTTCCTGAATCTAAAGGTCTAACATTGTCTTTTACAATTTTAGGCTTCCAGAGACTTCTTGAAGATTAAAGTCCTCTCCTATAGGTCTTGCAGTTAAGTAAACATCAGTCTGGATAATTTATATTTTGCAGTAATTCATTTCATTCTGCTCATTTACATACTTCAACCATATTTCTTTTTCTTATATTTTATTGCCCTAATTTGCATAAGATATACAATTTAATGCATTTTCCTGTTTTGCCTATTTATTACTAAATCAAATGTTAATGTTTTACTAATATATCAATTTGGAAATCTGAAATGCTCCCTAGTGTATATAATGGAAAGGACATTAAAATAATCATTAATCATCAGAATTAGACATAAAATTTATAAAATCATTATAATCCATAAATCTAAGAACATTTTTCATTTATTGAATATCTATACTGTGACTAGAATTTTACTAATTGCTTTACACATATTATCTCATTTAATATTTATAAAAGCTCCTGAAGATAGGCATTTTTCCCTATCAAGGTAAATTTCAAGGTGACAGATATTCAGTTTATAATTAAAAACTTTATTGATAAAACATTTTGTTAAAGATATTATACTAAACTATATTAATATTTGTATTTATGTAAAGAATTCTCTCTCTGCATAACTTTTCTTAATTTTTTTAATGTACAAAATATGAATATTAACATTATTTCTTACAAGTAAATAAGAATAAATGTATCCTTTCCTTTTATTTTTGTGTTGGAATTGGGAATTTTTAACAGAAATAAAAAATTTTACTTTTTTTAACTTTAGAAATTTTACTGTAGAATTTACTTTTTACTTTACTTTTTTTTACTTTAGAATTTTACTCAAAGAAAAGTATTAAACTACTTGACAACAATAAACAATAAAAGTAGATTTCTTGATACAAAAAACAAAGTATATCATCTCTGACAACTGTGAAGCTCTGTTCCTGTATTTAAGAGGAAGAATCAGGTTTGACTTCAAAGGAGGGAATGTATTGTGTGGATTTTAGGGGCTCTTGACAGTTGTTTGTATAGTCAGCCAGCTTAATTTTTCCAGAGTAAGCTAAACAAAAACACAGAATAATGTTTATCCCATTGTGAATTATTAGAGAAAGAAACACATGTGAAACAATCTGTTCACAAGATGATATTAGATTTCAAGCTGTAGTATTGTTCATATCAGGTTTGTTATACAACTCATTTCCAAACAATTTTGTAAGAAAGTTGGCTAGTCCCTAAACAGAGATTAGTTGTGCTGAGGGGTACAAATGCGCAAAAGAACTTAAGTAGGGCAAGTCAGTCTTGGGAAGATCAACAGGTGTGAAATACCAGGTGTGAAATACTTCTCACCTGACCTACATCATCGTTTATAGCAGTTAGCAAATCTGGCAAAAAAAAGATGTGGAGAACAGCACCAGTGATACCTGAATACCATGTTTGGCTTGTAGCCTCTAACAACAGTGATGAAAAGCAATTACAGGGCAATTTATTTCCATAGATCAAGAGCTAATACATAAGTTAAAGAGCTAACAGATTTTTTAAAAAAGTCATAGCAGGGGCGCCTGGGTGGCTCAATGGGTTAAAGCCTCTGCTTTCGGCTCAGGTCATGATCCCAGGGTCCTGGGATCAAGCCCCACATCGGGCTCTCTGCTCAGCGGGGAGCCTGCTTCCCTTCCTCTCTCTCTGCCTGCCTCTCTGCCTACTTGTGATCTCTGTCTGTCAAATAAATAAATAAAATCTTTAAAAAAAAATGTCATAGCATAATAAAATTTCCCAACAACATTAAAATTGCAAAAAGAAATTACTTTTATGAGAAGAGAAAAAATAACAGTACATCATGAAAGAACCTATGTATTTTTTCCTGAAATTGTTAAAATTGTTTGTTGTCTACTTCCACGTAGAGTCACACCATTTTCACCTTTTTTTGCCTTAAAATTAATTTATAGATATTATCACAACATAAATCAGAATACGTGCTTTAAGTAAATAGATTCCTATATAATTATAGTTACAAGAGCCTTCTAGAGATTATTTCCATGTATGTGACAATTAAATCCCCAAAGAATAAAGCAATTAAAAAAAACTCACTAAAAAAATCTGTTATAAACATATTACACATTCAAATGGAAATGTACATTATTTGTCTTATCCAAAAGTAGTTCAAAGAAATTTGTTATCAAAGAATTCTTCTTGGATTTTGGTATTAAATTGAAGTTCATTAATCTTTTTATTATATCTATCTATTATGTTAGATCCTTTGATTCTTAAAGACTTGCATAACTTTTTTTTTTTTTTTCTTTAAGATTTTATTTATTTGTCAGATAGAGAGAGAGCGCGCAGGAGCGCGAGCACAGGCAGACAGAGTGGCAGTCAGAGGCAGAGGGAGAAGCAGGCTCCCCGCCGAGCAAGGAGCCCGATGTGGGACTCGATCCCAGGCCGCTGGGATCATGACCTGAGCCGAAGGCAGCTGCCCAACCAACTGAGCCACCCAGGCGTCCCAGGACTTGCATAACTTTTATCAAGGCTATATTTATTCAGTTTTCTCAGAGTTTAGCTTCTCTTTTCCCTTTGTGTTCTCTTTATGTTTTGCCCAGATCAGATACTTTATTCCCAAATTAGAGACATTATCTTCTATGTTTGGACCTCTGCCTTAAATATCCTAGGTATTTATATTGTAAATTTTCAAAACTTGATATATTCCTAATGTCTCAATGTTCCCACAAACAGACTGTGAACACCTTGCCCAGGTGACTAGGTGTACCAGTGTGATATGGCTGGTCCCTTTCACAAGTTCCCCTTCTTGCCCTTACCTCCCTGCGACTTACTGACATCCAAATACACCAATGAAACCCTCTCCTATTTTTTGTTTGTATATTCCACTCTGACCTCCCTGACAGTAAAGGCACTGCCTACAGCTTCTCACTTTTTCTCTCCCTCCTCTCTCGGCTCCCCACCTGACTAGTTGAGTCACTTCACTGGAGCTCTTTCAATGTGGCCCCTCCATGGTGTATGCTATGCTTTCCTCCCCTAGATCTGTGTTACAGTTCACCTCTTTCACTGCCTTATGCCTTTCATGGTGTTATTCTGTGTTTGCACCCGAGTAGTCATCAAAAAACCAACCAATCAAACAAAAAGACACCCTTTTTAGTGACATAGTTTTTCCTTACATTACAGTACTCTACCATTTATACTTTAATCTTTTCCTCAGAGTCCATCACTCTTGAACAACATATTAATAATTTAACCTTCAAAAAGTGATAGTAGTATTCTTTCTTTCTTTCCCTTTCTTTCTTTCTTTCTTTCTTTCTTTCTTTCTTTCTTTCTTTCTTTCTAGAGAGCAAGAGTGCATGAGCAGGAGGGAGGAGCAAAAGGATAGAGAGAGAAAATCTCAAGCAGGTTCAAACTCCCATGGAGCCACATGTGGGTTTTGAGCTCACAACCCTAGGATCATGAGCTGAGCCAAAATCAAGAGTTGGGGGCTAACTGACTGATACACCCAGGTGCTCTGATAATAATTTTATATAATTTATAATAAAGAATTATGCAAAAACAGACTCAGAGAGGAGGTGGTTAGGAGCATTCGTGAAAAAAGTGAAGCAGATTAAGAATACACTTATTATGACATACAGAATGGATGAATCGCTTTATTATATACCTAAAACTAATATAACACTGCATGGTTATTCTATTGGAATTAAAGTGATAAATTATAAAAAAATAGTGATATATTCTTTTTCTTTTCTATGATTAGTATCCACCACATGTTGGAGGCAATATGAGATTTTTAAAACATGCTCTTAGATTAAAGATAAAGTGTTGAGATACATTTTCATATCCACCTGTCTTAAAGCTGCACTAAAATTTTAGTAAAGGGACTTCAAATTATAAGAAAAATCAAAATGAATAATGAAAACATAAACTATACTTTGGAAATTTAAAAAAATCTAATATTTTTGCAGATCTATCCAAACTGAAATTTCAGCCAGAAATTGATTGTATCTTAGAATCCCAGAAAGGCACAGGATTAGGTCCACTATTCAAAGGTAGATGTGGGGCTGAAAAAGTAGGATTTAAGTACTCTTTATATTTTTGCACTGTGTGATAATTCTCATCTCTTGCTCCTGCAAAATACTGCATCTCTCATTTCCTGAGATGCTGAAGCTAAGCATGAACTCCAGGAATGAAGCTTTCTGAGTGGAAGGAGTTTCATTAAAAATAATAAGATTAAGTGGAAGGCTATGCACTGAATAGTGATAGCCTAGCAGTTAACAGTCCTAGCAGTTTAACCTTCTAAGCTCTGCCAATGTGATCACCAGGTATTTATCAGTCAGGATTTAACTAGAGAAGTCTTTCATTAAGTATACATGACAATTCGGTCAAATTTCCCCTTCAAATCCACTGCCTATCTGTTGACACCTCCTCTCTCTCCTAGTGGATCACTTGTAATGGCCACATCAATGGGTTTCATGTTTTCAGTTTGGGTAGGGTTGAGCCAATGGGCATCTCAGGGAGCAGGTCAGAGGGAGAAAAGGGAGTGAAGCTGAGGTTTGTATTTCCTCAGCTCACTCTTTACAGAATCATTCTTACGTGGTGGCCTCATGGTTTATCTCCACCTCTCTGACACAATTCTGCTACTACTCCCTCCACTCCTAGATTTTGGCCAAGGGTGGTAAGAGCTTGCCTATTCATAATCTCCAGGTCAATGTAGAATCCTGATATGTTTCACTGAGAAATTATTGGTTTTTCCAATGTAACTAGTAATTGAGCTGAACAAAAGGTATTTTTATGATTGTTAAAAAAAAATAATAGGAGTATTTAAAGCTCCAACTTTGGGGCACCTGGGTGGCTCAGTGGGTTAAAGCCTCTGCCTTCAGCTCAGGTCATGCTCTCAAGGTCCTGGGATTGAGCCTCGCATCAGGGTCTCTGCTCAGCAGGGAGCTTGCTTCTCTCTCTCTCTCTCTGCCTTTCTCCCTACTTGTCATATCTGTCAAATAAATAAATAACATCTTAAAAATGAAAAAAATTAAAAAAATAAAGCTCCAACTTTGTCTCTAAGAATACCCCAAAGCATTCATTATAGGTTTTAACATTATTTGGTGATTTTCTGTCATCTAAAATTTTAAGTTTTATTTCTTCCCTTTTCAAGTGCTCTTTATGCCTGTTTTATAAAAGCAGATAAAACAAAATTTTTTTAAAAAGTGTAGGAATTCATTTTGTTATATAATTTCCTTTCATTGGGGTTAAAGACTACATATTAAGTCTTCTTTGGAGAAACTTCATTCAGCGTTTCATATAGAGTTATGTAATCATTTTTTACTCCATGGCTACTCAAAAACTAAAGATATGTTTTCTTTGACATAAAATGGAAGCATTTTAGAGAAAAAGAACACAGAGATAAAGAGTGGATAGACAATATAAGAATGACTGGGATGGAGAAAGAGAGGGAGAAAATAGATGGATAAAGGGACGGATAAAAAGATAGGAAAAAATCAAGTATACAGACACAAAGACCTGATAGATTCAAAGGTAGACAGGGTGTGTGTGTGTGTGTATGTGTGTATGTGTGTGTGTGTGTGTTGTGTGTGTATGTGTGTGTGTGTGTGTAAGGGTTCAGATTTATTGATTATAGTGACTCAAATTTCATATTCTCATTTGGATGCATATTAGCTGTGCTAACTATTTAACTGTGTTAAGTTTCACTTCATAAAATATTTTACCTATAAAATGAAGATAATTGGGATGCCTGGGTGGCTCAGTCAGGTAAATGTCTGCCTTCAGCTCAGGTCATGATCCCAGGGTCCTGAAACTGAGTCCTGCATCAGGCTCCATGGTCAGCCAGGAGTCTGCTTCTCCCTCTGCCTGCTCTACCTTGTCTGCCTGCCACTCCCCAACTTGTGCTCTCTCTCTCTCTCTCTTTCTCTCTGACAAATAAATAAATAAAAATCTTTAATAAAATAAAATAAAATGAAGATATTAACTGTTTCATATTACAGAATCATTATCATATAATCCATGCTAGAACAGAGTTTAGTACTGAATATAAATTAAATAGATGTTTTCTAAAACTACATTTTACTCTGATATTTACTGTCATGTATTTTTTATATATATTTGACCTATCAAGAAATCAAAGTAGTATTTTGAATTTTGCCATTTAATAGTTACATAAGTTTCCTAAAACTGCCATAATAATGTATCAGAAACCATGTGGCTTAAGACAAGAAATTTATTCTCTCTCTGTTCTAGAGGACAGAAGTCTAAAATCAAGATATCGGTAGAGTAATGCTAACTGCAGTTCTATAAGCATAGATCCTTCCTTGCCTCTTCCAACTTCTGGTAGCTTCAGGTCTTCCTCAGTTTGTGAAAAAACAACTCTAATCATCACCCCTGTCTTCACATGGACATCTCCATTCAGTGTGTCTGGTGTCTCTTTCTTCTCCTTATAAAGGCATCAGCCAAAATTAGAGTCCACCCTAATACAGTATGACCTCAACTTAACTTGATGACATCTGCAAAGATCCTATTTCCAAATGACACCACATTCACAAACATTGGGAATGAGGTCTTCAGCATATCCTTTTGGGGACAAAATTTAACCTATAACAGTATTAAACATTATTTTTTATTTCTGACACATTTTAATCTTTATATTTTGATGTTGTCTTAATTTTAATATATTATGCTTTATAAGAGTCTTATCTATATATGACTAAATGTTTATTTTAACTTTGAACTAATTTCATACTCAAGCTATCTGCAAAAAAAGTACCATTCCAAAATTATTTTATAATTTTATATAATTTATATAATATATAATTGTATATTATAATTACTTTATAATAAAAGAAAGTAAGAAAGGGCTAAAACAAACAAAACAAAAATATTCCAAAGATGGCAATTTCAAAGGAACACAGGAGCCAACTTAATAGGCTTCTTGTAGCCAAAGCTAAAATAGTTTGAGTAAAAGAAATAAACTATTATTATATTATAACACAAAATATAAAATAAATTTTTATAAGTAGAGTCCATAGTGATATAACTAAAAGATTGAATAAATAAATTTCTTAGAGAAACATTGAAGAAACTTGAGTAAGAATTCTAGATAATAATAATAATAATAATGTATCATTATTGGTCATTACTTGCGACTAATAGGACACACCACTCTGTTAGTAATGCAGAAAGTCAGTGTGGGCTATTCAGAGACTCTCTGGATTATACTGACAATTATTCTGTAACTCTAAAACTACGCTAAAATAAAAATCATAAAAAGCCTAAAATAAAGCTACTCTAAAGATCTGAATAGTAACAAAAATCAAATTACAAACTATAGACAAAAATTATTTCTTCTTAAAAGACACAAAAGGATTAACCTATGACTAAAGAGAAATAACAAAGAGGACATTTATATTGGCCACTCTTTTGAATACACTTTACCTACTAAAACATGTGACAGAGTCACTATTTATATAAAGATTCACCAAATAATTCTAAGAAAAGATATGTTCAAAATTAATTGTTGAATGTGGTACTAGAAATTTAGTTTCAGTATCTTTGTTCTGGTTTTATTTCTTGTTGCACTTTATTACCATATCCCTGTGTAAATAACTTTCAAATTTTAGGGAGAAATAAGTGCTGTGATCATTCTTTTCAGTTTTTGTGAGAAGGCTGCCATCAGAAATATATTTAAATTTCAGTTTTATTTTTAGTCCAAAGAAAAGTCAGGAAATGCATGGGTCCTGCTCTCTTTCTTCCCAAGAAGGCACTCAATTAGAGTATCAACAGGTATACATTCTAGGAAGTGTTAGCACAAGCCTTATAAATTGTTGCACTTATTTTAAATTTTTTCTCTTAAAGCAACTGAGCAGGAATTTCAAAGCACTCTTCTTTGAATGAATTATCCCATCAACACAATGCTCTCCATTAACAAGAAAAATATGTGAGAGGGAAGTGAAATGGCAGAGAAGCAAAATCAGTTGCCAAAAAATGTTTTCAAAAATAAATACCGAATCAAAATTAGATGGCTGTACAGGTTTTGCAGTTGTAAATTAGGTCAGGACAGGAGGAAGAACATCACTATCTCTCGGTCTTCTTGTTTTAAATAAAACACAGGCAAAATTTACACTCACCCTAAACTCTAAAAGCTGGGAGGACAATGCTTACTATCAACCTTTACAATGAATGAGTTCATCAAGGTTCTTTCTGTGCATTTGCAATTCCTTCTTAATTCTAAGGTAACATGCCTTTTCATTTTCAGCGTCTATGATCTTCCCTTTATAAAAATTTTATTTTAGGGCATTTCAAGGAGAGCTGGTGGGATTTTCTAGAGGCAAAGGGCTTGACAAGGACTCTAGTATGAAAGGATTGAATAGTCCAATTTGGAACAGATGAATGCTTTAGTCATTTGGAACATTTGTTCGACAATTTGCCAGGACACATTTCAACTCACTTTCAAACAGTGATCAACACATAACTAACTGAGTGGTGCTGTGAAGTTGAAAATTCCAGTGAACACTCTATTGGCTTTTTTGAGGTTGTAACTTTTGAATCAACCACATGGGAAGGCAGGGAGCACAAGGATTACGTGACAAAGTATAAAACACTACCTGTATTGCCCAAAGAACTTTTTTGTCTGCTTTTTCTAAAATAATATTGATCCCGTCAAAGAAATGTCCATGCAAAATGATGCATTATTTGATATATTATGCATGATATAAAGGATTTTTATATATAAAGGGACAATTTAACATATCTGATGTTTCAAATTTAATATGCATATTTCCTGCATGTATAAGATTACACTAATTTTAGTGTAATATATATGAAATTGAAAAATCAATTCATTAGCTGAATGTATGTTTACACGGCTCTGACAATTTTCATCAGTGATTCAGAAATTAATTATCTTTAATATAGAATTACAGGATCTTACTATTGCCTGAATTTTATAAAGAATTAGGTAAGTTTTATTTTATACAAGAAGCCCTAGCTAGCAACAATCAATCTTGCCATGGACTGATCATCATGATAGAATAAAAATTCATGAGTTATTTGTACATACAAATATTATGACAACAAAGAAAAATACCCTTTAATGAAATTGTCAATAATTTTGAATGATTATGAACTCATACAGGTGCTAGATTTTAGATCAGTATTCAAAGAGATAAATCTGATTTAGTTACCAAAGTGTGCTGTTACAGAAAGTGCATTTATTAAATCTATCATGTTGCCTAAGACTATGAATCTGGCAGCATTTTACATGGAGAAGCGTCCTGAAAACCTTATGCTAGGGTTAATTTGTGCCCTAGGATCCTGGAACAATGAAGAAAGCTAGCAGATGGAGTCACAAGAGTTTTGAAAATGATTGGTTTATGTGGAGATTTGGAGTGAATATTTTTATCAAGTAAGGGAGGCCATTTCACAAAAGCAGCACAAAATGAACCTTTAGCTTTTGGCTATCAGTGGGATAAGTTCAATCCCATGTTGTGTGGCTTGGCTTCCTTTTCCCTCTGAAAAAGCTGAGGGGAAGTCTGTGCTCCTCCCCCCTCTAATTCACTGCTGCTCCAATCAATCAGCTGACCAAGATGGGCCAGCTAGGGTTCTTGTAATCCAGCAGGTCTGGGTTTGAATTTACTAGCCACAGGAATATAAGTAATTTTGCAAACATCCTAGAGTTCACTTCTTTTTTGATACTATTGTTTATCTGAAAATTACAGTTTATAATGTTTAATTCCTATGATTGTCATGAAGACTAAACAGAGTGATATGAAGTTCTCATCATTGAAGCTTTTTAATAGGCTAGAAGTGGCTATTAGAATAATTAGAGCTAAATATTGTATCTTAACAAGACTAGTGTAATAAGTTTGTTACAATGTTTATATAATTTCAAATTTTAGCTTCATCAGTTATAATAATCTCATATGACCTATGTAATGTTTCAAAATATTACCTTGTTATCACTCTAAAATCTTCCTATCATTTTATTGTCTTATAATTAGTTGTTTGCTAAAATTTGTAAAATAGACCTCTCCAAAAAATGTTTTGCTTTTCTTCCTCCTATCCTTAATTTGTATTTTAGTGTAGTGATATTGTCTGCATGATTCCCTCCTCATTAAGAAGTGATATATGGAAAGTATAAAATTGTTTTCTGGTCTTACAGATGATGTTTGGATTTTGTCCAGATGGTATATTAAGTTATGCTAAGACCTTATCAATTTATATATGGATTTAATTAATGAAAATATTTCAGGCTATGGTCTCTCATAAAAGTGCTTTATAAAAATCAGTAAATTCTTTTTCTTAAATCATTACATAAAGTAGACAATGTTTTACATAATTTATGTATTTTGTGAGTATCTTTGTCATTTAATGTGATGTTTTTAGTCAAGCATGCATTAAAATAGTCATTAAAAAAATAAAATATGAACTTCCTGGGGTGCTTGGGTGGCTCAGTTGGTTGAACACCTGATTTTCGGTTTTGGTTCTGGTCATGATTCAGGGTCCTGAGACTGAGCCCGCATGAGGTTCCACACAATGTGGAATCTGCTTGAGATTCTCTCCCTTTTCCTCTGCCTCTTCCCCTGATTTCTCTTTCTCTAAAATAAAATAAATATAATCTTTAAAAATATATACTTCTTTCCACATGGCTCCAAAGTTCTAGCCATCTTTGCAGAGATTGTTACTAATGAATACGTATGGTTATGTTTAAATATACATTTTTATATTGTTATAAATTAATATTATGTGAAAATAGGCAAAGTTATAGATAAAGTGATATGATGACTTTCTTTTATCCAACACTCTTAATAAGGTGTGAAGAAAAACAGCTTGTAAGTCTTAAGTGATGTGACAGTCGTCCCCAAACATGAAAACCCATGGTGGTTTTTCACAGTTGTTTTTAGCAGTTATCTTTCTGCAAAACTCACTTGCAAGCAGGTTCTCAAATACAAATGAAGCTAAAAAAAATAATCGTGGTTTTTCTATCTCTCAGCATATGTTAGAGTTGAATGACAAAGGCATTTTTCCAAATGATAAATTAAACAACTTTTTTTAATTTCCCAAACATTTGGATACCACTCACTTATAGTATATTATAGATCAAAATTCTGTTTACTAAATTACATTTTATAAGTTTATTTTCCCCATTAGGTGGATATAGAACAAGTGCTTATTATTGAGGATTACCCCACTATTATTTTAATGCTTTTTGAAATCTTACATTCTCTATATTTTTCAATCTACTTGCTTTACGTATAAACTAAATGCCCATACGATTTAGTAAAGTTTAACACTTACCATTTTGTAAAGGTGAGGTATGCCATTTGGGAAGCCAAAATCTGAAATCTTAATAGTCAATCCCCTGAAACCAAACTGAAGGTAACTTGCTTCTTGGGACTTCATCTTATTCATTGACACATGGGATGAAACTTAAGGAAATGATTATAGTTTGGACTCTAAGTATTCAGAGCAAGAAAAAAAGCACAAAAAGCATTTAAATATTTTCAGAAATAATAACTCAGTAGCATTAGGATAGAGTGATTGGAATTAACTTTGAGGATTTATTTATTTTTTAAGATTTTATTTATTTATTTGACAGACAGAAATCACAAGTAGGCAAAGGCAAGCAGAAAGAGGAAGGGAAGCAGGCTCCCTGCTGAGCAGAAAGCCCAATTTGGGGCTTGATCCCGGGACCCTGAGATTATGACCTGAGCCAAAGGCAGAGGCTTTAACCCACTGAGCCACCCAGGTGCCCCAACTTTGAGGATTTAATTGAGGGTTTACTGGATATAAACTCCTATCATCTCTTTTAATCCTTACATCATCAATAATGTACTTGCATGTTTATTTTACAGATGAAATAGAAATGCCCAGGAATTTAGATAAGTTGCTCAAGTTGACACAATTCATGGTAGCATTTTTATAACCCAGGGCTCACTGATTCTGGAGACTAACATGGCAATGATGCAATTTTTCTTTTCTATACAGACAAACTGCCTTTCTATTTAAAAAAAAAAAAAGATGAAGAAATAGATCTCTAAATACATAAATTTGTTGCACTTTATAAAAAAAAAAAAATGAACAATGGGATGCCTGGGTGGCTCAGTTGGTTAAGCGGCTGCCTTCGGCTCAGGTCATGATCCTAGCATCCTGGGATCCAGTCCCACATTGAGCTCCTTGCTTGGCGGGGAGCCTGCTTCTCCCTCTGCCTCTGCCTGCCACTCTGTCTTCCTGTGCTCACTCTCTCTCTCTCTCTCTCTCCCTCTCTGACAAATAAATAAAATCTTTAAAAAAAATGAACAGAATATATACATCCATATGTTTTCATATGCACTGTATATAGGTTGTAATACACACATATATATTTATATGTATACAAATATATGTATTCATATATACATATAAGATATAAATATATGTATCACAAAGTCTGAACATAAAGCTGTGGTTTCCATCCCCATAGACAGAAGAACCAACTACAGGTCCCCTGTGATGTGCAAGTGTTTACTCAGAATTGTGCCAAATAGGTAGGACCATCAGGCAGTGGAAGGAACTGTCTTCTACTCATTTGTTTTGTTTTTGATGTGCAGTAACATAGAATGATGGCTTCTGAAGAATATGCTTGCTATTTTCCTAGTATCTCCCAGAAAGCTAAGAACTAGTATATCTATGTTGGTCTGTTTGGAATCACATATTGCAAACCATCTCTCTAGTAAGCATTGGAAACTGCATGGAATACTGCCATATGAAGAAACTGCTGAAGTCCCCACTGGGCTCTGACAAACCCTGGTATCCTTGCAGCCCTGAGACATCCTGACATAGAATGTAAAGTTAGGTTATATGTTGATTAGTTTGATTCTTTATTTTTTGGAGCATTATTTAATTTATGTATAATAGTTAAAAGCATAGACTCTAGAGACAGATTACTTGCATTAGACTCCAAGGTCGGCCACTGACAAGCCGAGCCATGTGGTATCAGGAAGTTTACTTAACCTTGCTATACTTCAGCATTCATACTGGTAAAATAAGGATAACTTACAGTATCATGATGAGGATATAAGGAGTTAATATACAAAAACATCTAGGCTAGTCCACCGAAAATAAGTCCAATGCTGTTAGGGTAGTTATATAGGTAGAGTCTAAAGACTTCTAATAAACAAGACACACCCATGTCTACCATGAAGTTTAGGAAATTAATCAGAATCTATAGAACACCCCTGTGTTCCTATCCCAAATCCTACCTTTTTCCTTTCTTTCAAGAGCTAACAACTACTCTGTTTATCATTTCCTTGTTTTTCTTTATACTTTTATCATGCACATATGTGTCCATTGCATAGTATATATAAACAGTATATTGTTTAATTGATTACATACTTGAAATTTTATACATGGACTCATATAGAGTATAGAGAAGTTCAACTGGATTAGGAAAGCTCTATGCTTATCTCCAGGAATCTCTGGAAGTCCAGGTTTGACCTTGGGCTACCAAAGAGGGAACTGGGCTAACTGATTAATGATTTATGCTTGCATGCAGGCCATTGATGTCTACATTAGTCTGGGTTCTCTAAAGAAACAGAACCAATAGGAAATTATATATAAATGTGGATGATCTAAATAAACCAATTAAAATACAGAGGTTGTCAAAGGAGATTAAAAAAAGAAAAGTTGGGGCACCTGGGTGGCTCAGTTGGTTAAACCTCTGCCTTCAGCTCAGGTAATGATCTCAGGGTCCTGGGATCGAGCCCCATATTGGGTAGTCTGCTCGGCGGGGAGCTTCCTTCCCTCCCTCTCTCAGCCTGACTCTCTGCTTGTGATCTTGTGATCTCTCTTGTAACCTCTCTCTCTCTGTCAAATAAATAATAAAATCTTAAAAAAAAGGAAAAAAAAGAAAAGTCAACTATATGTTTTCTATCAGAAGCCCACTTTAAGTACAGATTCTGATAGATTCAGGCTAAAGAATAGGATATGTTCAACAGTACTTAAGAAAGTTGAAGTCGCTATATTCATTTCAGACAAAGCAGACTTCAGAATAAGGACAATTATCAGGTATAAAGGGGGGCATTAAATAATCAATTCTCCAATAAGAATACCAATATTAAATGTGACTAAATCTAACAATGGGGTACCAAAATTCTATGATGTTGGAACTAAAGTTTCTCAGACGTATCAGCTTTGACATATATTGAATGTGACTCAAATATGATAAGTGAAATGGAATCTAATACTTGAGATTAGCACAATTTCTTCAGGATTTATTAACTTGAAAACTCAAAAAATCAAATATTTATGTTATGAGGAAAGCTAGGTACATTCTTCTTCTCTTTAAGTCACTTGCATCTAAACCACCAACTTTGTTAAAAACAACATGGTTTTTCATGATCTCCTGTCTAGATTCTGCAGTTCTATTACATTTATCAGAGGGGCAAAGTTAAAATGATGTAGATAACTCCTAGATGCATCCTTATTGTCAAACTTAGGAACAAGGCATTTGAGATCACTGATTTTTGTTTGTTTGTTTGTTTACCTTGTTTCTGTCTTTGGGATAATTTTATTGAATATTGCAATCAAAAAAGAGAAAGAATAAATTCTTATTCTGTATTGCCCTAGAACAATGACAATCAGCTGGTGAACAGTTTGCCTAATGAGGCAGTTATGACATTCAGAAGTTTCCTTGAAATCAAGGTTATTTGGGATTTTCAATAATACTTCACGTTCTCTTCTTTATACACTACAGGATGAGGCCATAGAGCATAACAACAATTTAACATAATCCCCTTCTGTTCCTCAAAATGTTGTTTTTTTTTTTTTTTAATATATATTAATTCTCTTTTAGGATTGGAGGTGTAACAAACATTTCTATAACTTACAAAAAGGAAAGAAAAAGGAAGAAAGAAAGGTCTATCTACCTTAAAATCAAATGTCTTTGCATCCATTTTTATATTGGTGGTGGTACTTTGATTATTATTCAAAGTAAACACTAAACACTTGTTCCATCAACAAGTACTCTTATTTAGACCTCTCTTACTGGCAATAATCATCATACTCTATGCACACTTGATAGCAATTATGTAGCAGAGTGTTTCTTGGTATCATGTGCAGAGTCTGTTAGAAAAAACACCTACTTTGATTCATGTCAGCTAAGTCTGTGTTGGGAACTTATTCTGATGCCCACTGGACAATAATACACATTTTCTGTTTCTATCCAATAATAACATATGTAAAAGAATTCAGGGTGTTTAAAACTAATATTATATTAGTTTTAATATTTATGTAAATGATATCAATAAAAATGGCTGATATGTAGTTGTTACTAAATAATGTAACTAAATGTATTTACATCAAAATCATAGCAATAAGGAGATTCCAAAGGTCAGTTAATATAGAAATAGAGTTATTCCATACAGCAAGTGTAAAGACCCAGGCAAGGAAATTGACTAAAAAAGGTCACAATATTTCCGAACAAGAACAAAGAGAGGAATTATTTCTGTTTTCACTTTTCTCTAAAATTCCATATTGGAATTAAGAAGGCTAAGTGAATTATCCAGATCCATCTGTCTAGAGGAAAGTTTCTCTCTGTCCAAATGTGCTTTTCCTAACAACATAGAGACTTAAGTTTAGATAAATAAACTTAGGGCATCATAATCAACTTGTTTTTTTTTTTCCTTTTCTGTACCCAAATGTTACTTGAGCTCACCATCCGATCTTAGTGAACTGTCCCTCCTGAGCGCGACTCAATCTACTTCAGAGAAAAAAGCTTTGCCCTCCATATTTAATCTCCATACCTTGCTTATAGGAGGTACTCAAAAATATCAGTTTATGGCTAAAATAAAGGGAAAAATTAAATATTTTTGGTTTGTACCTTTGAGTCTTACCCAATTTTCTATTTACCAAAGTCACTATATGTAGCCTGTGCTATAACTACAGCCTTTCAGCCGATCTGCTCTGTATCAAAAATCTGAACTGCGGACGGATGAAGCCTCCAAGTGCATTGTGTCCTTTTTCTTCTTCTTCTTTTTCTCCTCCTCTTCCTCCTCCTTTTTCTTACTGATTATCCTCCATAACCTAACAAATAACATGTGAATTCCTTCCTCAATTGAGTTCTTATCTATTTTGTTACAAAGTACATTTCAGCCATATCAATAACCACACTAACATGAAATTGTTTTTGTCCAAAAGAGATTATTGGATCTCTCACACCTCACATATTACTTACACATACTTTTGCTCAAAGCATGTTCAATGTTTACTATGCCACATTTTTGCGTATCAAAAACCTATCCTTAGTTCCATATCCAATTGAATTTCCAATTCCTCCAATAATCTTCCCTTTAAGATTGCTCCCACAACAGAACCACAATGGAAAACAGCAAAAATATGACACCCTCCTTTTCGGAGCAAGGTATGTAAGTATGTATAGTTATATCCCACCTAATATTACAGTTATTCATAAATTCATTTTTATCCCAAATTATTTCTATTTCTTTGTATTCCCTATAGCTTCATAGAGTATTTAAGGAAGTAACTACTAACTTTTTATGTGAATAATTGGATTCTAAGTCAACATTTACTTCAACTGAGGATATTGGAAAGACTTTGATAACTTATAAATTATAAGTTATAGATTATAGATTACTCTTATAACTTATAGATTATAAATTAATTAATAAAAGCAAAAGGAAACAACAAAATATACATTATCCTTATAAGTAATTAAGGGGGTATCTGCACATCTTATCTAAATCATACTGAATGGGGGGTTCCTTGCAGTAAGATCTTTGCTGGGCATAAAAGGGGAATGAGTTTTTTTAATTGTTCCTGTTCTCAAAGAGCAGGGGGATCAAGTAAAATTCAGTTTTGTCACATCCTGCAATTCAACATGTTTAAAACTGTTGAATGTTAAAATCAACAGCATTATATTTTTTCCTACTAATTTGTCTATTTCCAAACAGGATCACTATCACCCAGTAGATCAATCCAGAAATCTATGATTACCACTTGACTCATCCTCCTGCAGATGGCCAATCTACCTCTATATACTATCTATTCTTCCACGTACATACAGTTTAAATTTGTAAGTGTTTTTTATATTTCAGTAGCCATCTTCTTGTTCTAAGCTATTATTATTTCTCATCTGAACTACTATAACCCTTAGTCTGTTGCTTTCCCTCATTCCATGGTAGATTATTTGACTATATTTTCAAAATGAAACTAAACTCAGACACTACTGTACAGAAATCTTCCTTCTGATATTGGCCTTTTTTTTTTTTTTTAATAGAGAGAGAAAGGGCTGAGAGAGACTCTTAACCAGCCTCTACACCCAGCACATAGTTCGACATGGGGTTTGATCTCACAACCCTGAGATCATGACTTGAGCTGAAATCAAGAGTCAGATGCTTAATCAACAAGCCACCCAGGCACCCCACTGGCCAAAATTTTGAAGTGACTCTGCATGAAATCTTTACTTTCACATCCTCTTCATTTCACTGTCCACATCATTCTCCATATATTTCTCTAGCCTCTTGACAAGATTTTCAGGCACCTATTACCTGGATTTATTTCTACCTTCTCCAGTTCTTGCCACTATCCATCCCATCTGTAACCAGTGAGTCACCTATAGAGAACTTGTGTCCCTGCCCAAGGCTTATGTACATTGATTTTCCTTTTCTCCTTGTATTTAGTATATAATATTTTCTACCTACAAATGCAAAGCTTTTCTATTTTCTCTGTCCCTGAATATCTTCCATTTGTTCCAATCTTTCTGTAATTTTGAGAAGGTAAGTTGTATCTGTGTTTTGTACTACTGGGTATCCACTTAGTAGAGTGGTACATGGTACATAGTATTGACTGAAAAATGCATTGAAATGGGAAGAAGATGGTCTAAAAGATGTGCCTTGGGGCCACTGGTGGCTCAGTTGGTTAAGCCTCCAAATCTTGATTTTAGCTCAGGTCATGATCTCAGTGTTACGAAATCATGCTCCATATCGGCCCCCATGCTGGTCATGGTCTGCTTGAGATTCTCATTTCCCCTCTATTCCTCCCCCTGCTCACACATGCTCTCTCTCTTTCTCTAAAACAAATAAACTAAAAATAAAAAGTAAAAGATGTGTCTTATCAAATATGCAAAAAGATATATCAATAGTTATATGGTTAGCTTCAAATATTTATATATGGCAGTGCTCATTGGAAAATATTTATTTTGAAATACAATCCAAGTATTTCATAGATAGAAAAAGAGATAAGCTAGCTAGATTCTCCTGCTTTCCTACATGTAGTTATTTAATTTAGTGAACTACACTTTAAAAAATTGAAAGCAATATGGTTTGTGAACATAAAGGATTTAGCTGCATAACAATTTAAAATTTCTTTTGTGGATTGAACTGAATGTCTAAACACACTAATAATGTAGCTTTCATTAAAAACAAAACAAAACAAAACAAAACAAACAAACAAACAAAAAAAACAAAAAAGCCAGAGAGCTAAAACTAAGGCAAAACCAAAAAATTCTCCCCTTTCTCTTCCATTGTCAGTTTTGGTAGCAATTATTTAGCTCATGGTGAATAGTTTCTATTGTATACCAAAAGTCATCTTTTTCCATTATACCTTTACTCAAGTGAGAGATCAGAAGCCTTTATAAAGATACTTTATGTGCATAAAAAGGCATATAATGTCTAAAAATCTGTAAGAAAACATGTATGTAAATAAGTATATTATACCCAAAATTCTTCAGAATAAATGAGCCACTTAAAATACTATTTCAGGTAATGATATTTTTACAAACATATATTTAAATTATATTCTCAGACATATATTACCATTATGCTTCCCAAAATTGTAAATAAGATGAAAGTTTTTTGATTGAAGTATATTTCTAGTAAAGAAATAAATTCATTCTTTCATATAAAGGATAAAGTTGTTTCTTATTAGGTATAAATGTTTCCCCCCAAAAATATGGTAAACTGAAGTCATTTGAACAAATACTGTAAGAATATAAAGACAATTATAAATGAAGGAATGATTGCTAACCAGAAAATAATTCTGTATTTAATAATACAGTATAATAATTTCATTATACTGGTTTCATTTTTATCTAACTATGGCATATCTGAGCTACTTTAAACATATGTATTTTAAATTAAATATAATAAGAGTCTCAGTTAAAAGTTTTAGCAATAATTATGTAGAATTTTATGTGTTTTTCTTTTCACTAGGGGAATCTATTTTTCTCACAGAAAATAAGAGAGTTTGTTAAAACTTTCATACATGGGTGAGTATTAGTTTTCCAAGTTGTAATTTTATGTTTCAAAGCCAGGAGGGGCTCCTGGGCGGCTCAGTCATTAGGTGTCTGCCTTTGGCTCGGGTCATGATCCCAGCATCCTGGATCAAGCCCCACATTGAGCCTGCATCCAGGTCCCTGCTCAGTGGGAAGCCTGCTTCTCCTTCTCTCATTCCCCCTGCTTGTGTTCCCCCTCTCGCTGCATCTCTCTCTGTCAAATAAATAAAATCTTATAAATAAATAAATAAAGTCCTCCTTGACATTTTTTTGGTGTCCCGTGTAAAACTTTTAGAATCCCAGTTCCTGAGGTCATTTTGAAAGTATACAAAATCTCTGGGAAAAAGAATAAATTTCTTCTTCTTCTTCCCCTCCCCCTCCTCCCCCTCCTCCTTCTTCTTTTCTTTTGGCTAAAGCTTGTGGTACAATTAAAACACAATTTATATAAAAATGTCTAGAAATTCTAATGATGTTTATAAATTGAGATCACTTTATCCCAGTTTTTCCCTAAATGTACTATAAGCCCTCGAGAATATCTTTTCAAATATCAAAAGAAAAGATGCATATCATTAGCTTGGGATTAAATACACAACAAGTTCAAGTCTATTACATTGGCCAGTAAAATGTTTTATGGCAAAATGTTTG
Source organism: Taxidea taxus jeffersonii (assembly GCA_003697995.1). NCBI lineage: Eukaryota > Metazoa > Chordata > Mammalia > Carnivora > Mustelidae > Taxidea > Taxidea taxus. Next base: position 100,233 of record ML102828.1, on the reverse strand, counting down.
TTAAATTTTTGACACTTTTGGTATTAGTGCACATCCGTATATCCTTTGTACAATGTTTGTAAAAAACTGAAAAAGTAAGTTTGTTTAAATAAGTCTTCCTTCTGGCTCTTATTCTACTTGAAACTGTGGTTGAATTGGTAGACATTATAAGGGGTTTTCACTAAGTATAGAATAATTTTTGTAACAGTAAATTTTACTAAATTAATAAGAGAAATCAAGCTATTATATTTCATCTTTATTCCTTTTTCCCCCAAGTAATCAATTCCTTTTTGAAATATCTTTGCAAAGTTAGTGCTAATAAAGAGCAAATATTACCTATCCCAAGACTGTCCTAACAATTTTGAATGTTTTCATTTGTTGGTTTTATACATCTATAAACTTTTCTTATTCTACATTTACTATAGTCTTCTTTACTGCCTTGCAAAGGTACCTGCACTTTTATACCTGGAAATTTCTCAGTTCCCACTACTAGGTTCCTGGATTGAAATTTGGGGACTGCCAATGAAGAAAGATGTTCACATTTTTTTTTTCAAAACTGAACTTTTTCAATGAAACTATTTCAAAGTAGTTAACATCCATCTTAACTCATTATCCTTCTACCCAGCTCTCTTGCCTTCACCACAACTGCACAGAAAGAGGTCTATCTTCCTTAGAATAAGGTTGTATCTTATACCACCTTATATGCCCCTTGGTATTTACATGAAACAATGTTTATTGAACTACAATTGATATTTACTGTTCTTTTCAATTCTTAGTACAATCATTCACCAATTCTGTATTAAATTTCTGCTTTGTGCTGGGGAGCTTCACACAACGAACTAATAGGGTTCTCATCCTCAGCAGAACTTATCTAACATCTACAGGACTTTTTTGTATCTTAATTTTTCTTTAGAATCCCCAGTATATTACAAGTCTTCTTTCTTTGTATTTCTCCTGCCTACCTATTATAATGCTCAATATACTCAATAAGTAATTGCACAATAGTGGGGATAAACCAATGGGTTTTGTAATCATCCTGCTACACCACTGAGTGAGCTCCTGAACTGCTCCAAGGAGCTAGGATCCAATTTTCCCAGAGATACTATAAACTTCATTCAGTAATTGAGCACCTCCTTTTTGCCAAGCTTCACTTTCTTGAATCATGACTAAATTGTTACAAATTTTTAAAGTCTTTCATAATTTTTTTTAAACCACACAACAATAAAGATATTTAGGGAGTTTTAGTAGACATAAAAGTAGGCTATATATTTTATGCATTTTATGTATATATTTTATGCATTTATCCCTTTTTAAAAAGTTGCTACAGGAAATACTCATCTTTTTCCTATGTGGAAAGTTTAGTGTTTATAAATATAGAATACCAATTTATGTAAAATAAGATGCAAATTATTGTTTTAGGTCCAAAGAGCTGAATCTTTAAAAAAGTAATACACTTTTGACATACTACCAACTATAATTGTGCAATGGACCTACATGTGCTTTGGAAGGCAGAGTTTCATAACTTTTTCTTTTATTCAGCTTTATTACGCAGACTTAGAAATTGCTGTGATTTCCCCTCCAGGGAACTAATCTAAGAAGCAGAAATTTTGAGCTTACCCCTAGGAAAAAAATGAATTCACTTCTTTCTTAACCTTTAGCCCAAAGAAAATCACAGTGGTTAATAGCAGAGGCCTATTCCAATTGTCTATCCTTGCTCTTCTGTTTTATTTTACTCATAATTGATTACATTACTTTACACTGAATGTGCTTTTAAATAGTCTCACAGCATGTCAAGGTGAATTTTCAAAAGTTTTAATTTAGTTCTGGACAGAGGAAACCATCAAAATTCCAAACTTTTATAACAGCTTAGGCCTGTTACATTCTTAATATTATTATTCCCAGTAGTGAGAGCTATTATTTGTTCTACAATAAAAATTATGAAACTTTCTGTTTTGGCTCTAACATGTGAAGAGTTTGGAAGTTGTTACAGCATGCTTACAATAAGAAAAAGCTGGACAGACAGAAAATCAGTGACTTTTCTTGACACATCTTGGTTTGCACAGCAAATTGCTACCCTGAAAGCTAAAGAGACAAGTAAATACAGGGTCATAGCTGAGATAAGCCTCCCTGGAACAGAAGCTGATGGTATCATAAACTGGTAGGAATTCTTAAATAGTAAGTCTTGAGCTAGTGTTTGAATGTGGACTACAGTGAAAGTGAGGAAGCCCTTGAAACTGAAGTCATAGAAGAATCCTCACACTTGCAGAGCTCTCCTGCAGGAATAGTACCAGAGTCACTGGCAAAGAGCTGAGAAAGTTCCCACCATGGCTCTGGAGGGTGGGGGAAGGATATCCAATGTGAAATGTGTCCAGAGGATTCCATACAGCCAAGTACCATTTTTCAGAGTGAAAGACTTTACCAGAACTTTAACCAACCTGGGGAAAGAAGACTTCTCCTTAAGTCCCTCCAGTTTTCCCATCTCAACAAAGAGTGAGGAGAACAAAGAACATGTTTGAAGGTCACAGCCCAGTACATATGCCCACTAAAGGATTTAATCAGGATTAAAGACTGCCTCCTATCCTTCACACCTCATCCCCAGCCATCAAGTCTCCAGCATAATCATACTGGGTTATAGTTAAGAAGATGAACCATCCAGTCTCTATTGAAGGAAGAGTCCTTAGATAAAGTTAAAGACAACAGAGGAGGCAAAAAAAGACAAAACAAGACCAGCAGATGTGTTTCAGGCATCTGACACACATAGCTACAAGGACCATTAAACATGAAGCAGAATAACATAAAACCACACACTCAAGCTTTCAACAAAAGTTACAAGGCATGCTAAAAATAAGAACATTCAGTCTGAACAGACGAAGCAAGCATAAGAAACAGACACAGATATAACACAGATATTGGAACTACCAGACAGGGAACTTAATAAAATATGATAGATATATTATGAGCTCTAAAGGAAAAAAAGCAGAACACATACAACCGATGGGTAATGTAAGTAGAGAGATGGAAACTATGAGATATATCAGAGAAAATAATAGAAATCAAAAGCACTGTGACAGAAAGGAAGAATGCTTTTGATGGGCTCAGCAGACTTGGCGACTTGACATTAGGTCACCAGAGACATCCCAAAATAAAGAACCTGAGGAAAAAAAAAAATTTTTAACCACAGAATTTTTGAGAACTGTGTGACAATTTCAAAAGGTATAACATTAAAAATCAAGAATTATAAAAGCAAAAATATCTAAATTTGGCCATATCTTATGCAAACCAAAACAAACATAAAGTCTTGAAAAAAGAAAACTAAAATCTCCTATCTTTGTAGAAAAGAGAAAAATACTTCAGTGGAATTCACAACAGAACCAAACAAACAAAAAGAATACAGAGGGCAATATTTAAAGTGTTGAGAGAAAAAAAAATCCTGAAAAGTTCTATATTCAGTTAAATTATACTTTAAAAATGAAGGAAAAATTAGACTTGCTTAGATAAACAAATAAACAAAAACAAATTATATAAAGAACTTAAAACTTAAAAAAGCAACCCCATTAAAAAATTGGCCAAAATTCTTAACAGATACCTCACCAAAGAAGATTTTTGAATGCAAATAAGTATGGGAAAAAATGTTCCAGATCCTATGTCATCAGAGAAATGCAAATTAAAATAGCAATGAGTACCACTATACATCAATGAGAATGGCAAAAATCCAGAATGCTGGTGACACATGGATATGGAGCATTGCTGGTGGGAATGCTGAATGATCCAGCCACTCTGGAAGACAATTTGACATTTTTTTTTTAATAAAACTAAACCCATTCTTACTATACAATCCAACAGTTGGGCTCATTGATATTTATCCAAATGAGTTCAAAATGTATATACACACAAAAATCTGTGGGGCACCTGGGTGAATCAGTTGTTAAGCATCAGCCTTTGACTCGGGTAGTGATCCGAGAGTTCTGGGATCAAGTCCCATGTCAGGCTTCCTATTCCACAGGGAGTCTGGCTCTCCCTCTCCCACACCCCCTGCTTGAGTTGCCTCTCTTGCTATCTCTCTCTCTGTCAAATAAATAAGTAAAATCTTAAAAAAAAAAAAAAAAAAAAACAACTGTGCACATTTGTTTATAGCCACTTTACTCATAATTGCCAAAACCTAGAAGCAAATAAGCTGCTCTTCAACAGATGTATGGATAAACTGTGGTATAAAGAAAATGAAATATTATTCATTTTTAAAAAGAAATTAACTACAGGAATGCTGTAGCTCAGTTGGTTGGGCATCCAACTCTTGGTTTTGGCTCAGATCATGATTTCATGGGTCATGGTAATGAACCCCATGTCAGGCTTTACACTCAGCAGGGAGTCTGCTTAAGGATTCTCTCCCTCTGTCCCTCCCCATCTCTGTGCTCTTTTTCTCAGTCTTTTACTAAAAATACATAAATAAATTTTATTTCAAAATGTTTTCAAATTAGTATGGTAAACACTATCTACTCTATTTTCTGGTTCCCATTCTAACTGATTTAAAAAAAGAAAAAAAAATGAACTACATGCCATGAAAGACATGGAGGAACCTTAAATGCATATTATTAAATGAGAGCAATCAATCTGAAAACCAGTGTACCATATGCTTCCAACTATATAACATTTTGGAAAAAACAAAGCTGTGGAGACAATGAAGAGATCAGTGGTTGCCAGGGGTTGGGAGGCAGAAGGGATGAATAGGTAGATCACAGAGGACTCCAAGGGCATTGAAAGTTGGCTGCATGATACTCTAATTATGGATACATGTCATTTGATATTTTTCTAATTTCATATAATGTACAAGAAACTAATATAAATATGTACTTTGGGAGATAGTGTGTTGGTATAGATGCGTCAATTGTAATAAATGTACCCTTCTGGTATGGGAGCTGATAATGGGGGAAGCTGTGCAGTGTGGGGTCAGAGACTATAGGGGAAATCTCTGTGCTCTCTGGCTCATTGTTACTGTGAACCCAAAACTGCTAAAAAATAAAAACCTATTAAAAATATGTATGAGGGGCGCCTAAGTGGCACAGTTGGTTAAGCATGTGACTCTTGGTTTTGGCTCAGGTCATGATCTCAGGGTCTTGAGATCAAACCCTGGATCAGGTCCCACACTGAGTACAGAGTCCGCTTGAGATTCTCTCTCTCCCTCTGCTGCTCCTTCCACTCCTGCTCTCTTTCTTTCTAAAATACATAAATAAGGCATGCCTGGGTGGCTCAGTGGGTTAAAGCCCCTGCCTTTGGCTCAGGTCATGATCTCAGGGTCCTGGGATCAAGCCCCGCATTGGGCTCCCTGCTCAGTGGGCAGCCTGCTTCCTCCTCTCTCTCTGCCTGCCTCTCTGCCTACTAGAGATCTCTGTTTGTCAAATAAATAAATAAAATATTTTTAAAAAATAAAATAAAATACATAAATAAATCTTTAAAAAATATATATGAATGAAACAATCTCACTGAATTGGATGAGGAAAATTGTGCAAGTTAAGTAACTTTGGAAATAAGAAAAATCTTTAAGAGTAAACCCAAAAGAAAATATATGGAAGCATTACTCTATTTGATAATGTTGTTTCCCACCAGGGTATGGGTTCACAATTTTGACACTACTATAAGTGTTTGCTATTATTCAACAGTTAAGTAAATGAGTAGCAGATGATGGGAGCCAGGTTTACCATTGTTGGAGTGGAGATTTACAGGTAAGCAAGGGGAGAAAGCTAGAATGACCCATGCACTCATGGATTAAAGTGGGAGACATTAAGCAGGAGCTCGTGTCTAGCTGATATAGATACAGATGGTTATGTATAGAAATATTTATGGATGTATGATTTATACGTAGGTTAGTATACACACATATAATCTTTGCTCTGTTGGCTGAGGTGGCTTAGAAGCAATAACACCCCAGGAGTAATGAGCAAACCTAGTGTACAGATCCTGTTTTCTAACGTCATTCTCCAATCTAAGGAATGAAGGTGCCTCGAAGAAAAGTCCAATTCTAGGACTGGGGAAGGAATAAAATACAACGTGAACCTGAAAATCCCATGGTGTCAGAGAATAAAGTGCTAAAAACAAAACAAAACAAACAAAAAATACATTGCACATAGGAGCCAAATGGAAAATGTTCCAATAGCCAAGGCTGAGACAATTTTTAAAAATATATGAATAATACAATATTAGATTATCTACTGAAATATAAAATAAAGATACATGAAGCCATGGTGATATAAATTAGTAACTGTATTAATAAAATAATGAAGAACCCCACCCCCAAATCTTAAATTTCCTTTCTTTCATAGTAATCACTATTGTTTCTCTCTGGCTATCAATAGGGTATGTGTATATTAGTGATGATCCTGAATTTGGTTAATTATAAAGGTTGACCCATTGATACAGGGGGAAAAATCTGTATTGACCAATAATTTATTTCCAAAATAGAATTTAATGGCCCTTTTTGGTCATATTCAAATAATAAATTCAGGTAGTTAAGGTAAACATTAAAAAAATACACTTTATGGAAAAATGTTCTATGCCGCCACTGAAAGCCAGACTAATACAGGATGAACTCACTTACACATTTTGCTTTTTATTTCATGTTATTCTTTCTATCTATGTATCTATCTTTCTACCTACTAGTCTATCTACCTACCTCCTAACTACTGAGAAGCGTTCTAGGCTCTAGGGAGCCTATTGTACCTGTGCCTTTAAAAGAGTCAGACAGTAAACACCAGTAGAAATATAGTACATTAAGGAAAGTTACATGATAAAAACAAAAGAAACCAAACCAAACCAAAACAAAACAAAACAAAAAACAAAAAACACAGACTGGTTTGGAGTGAGCTATGGATTTAATATAAAATGGCCCAAGAGAAACTTTCACAAGTGACAATCGAAATGTGACCAAAATGAAGTGAGATAATAAATTGTGATAAAGCTGAGAAATGGCTCTCAGCACACACCTACTCTTTTGTTTTTATTTCTGTTTTTTGTTTGTTTGTTTCAGTTTTTACTTAAATTCCAGTTAGTTAACACATATTGTAATATCAGTTCCAGGAGTAGAATTTAGTGATTCACTACTTACATACAACTCCCAGTGCCCATCACAAGTGCCCTCCTTAATCCTCATCACACATCTAGCCCATCCACCACCCAACAGCCCTCCAGGAACTCTCAGTTTTTTCTCTATAGTTAAGTATGTTTTAAGGAGCAAACACCTACTCTTAACAGCCTTGATTAGCTCATATTTTTCTTAACATTTTCTCTAACTTGTTTTTATTAGAATTTGTAGCAGTTTAAAAGCACTTTCCAAATTTAGCTTTTATTCTCATTAAATTGGTTAATCAATTGTGATGTCTTTTAAGTAAACTTCACTTAATTCAGCTCACAGATTTGGTAAATTTATCAGTAGAACCATCTGGGCTTTATGCTTTATGATAGCAGGAGAAAGACTTGATTGTTGATGAAACATCATTAGTATTCTGGATTATTCTGCAGACTTCCAGTTTCTAGTAATAAAGTCACATAATTAAACAGAGTCAAATATTACCAAGAATTTTATCATGAGAACAGTAGTCCTCTAAACCTATCTACCTTACCCTATCAACTTTGTCCCTTAAGCCATTTTTAATAAATTTTAACAATATTTCATTATCATAATAATCAAAATAATAAAAAGTTTATACATAATATTATAATATCTAACACTTTATTATACTTCACTATAAAATTACTTATAAAAATTATTATAAAAGTTTAGGGGAATGTTCAAGTATATACAAAAGTAGAGATAATAGTATAATGTCCCCAGTTTGTTCTTTAGTCAGTTTTAACTAAGATTATTTTATGGCTAATCTTATATTCTTTATGTTCCATCCACTCCCTTCCCTCAACAACCATAAAATTACTCTGAAACAAAGATAAAGCATCATCATTTGTTCTTTAAATATTTTTGCATGTACCTCTATAGATAACTAAATTTTGAACATAACCATTGAACCAACACTCCACACACAGATACACACACACACACTCAAGCTAAAAAAATATTTTTAAAAGCATAACCAAATATCAAGGATGTTATCTCTAATTGTCCTCAAAATTCCTCTGATTGTCCTCAACATTTCAATAATCCTGCTTGTCTTCAACATTAAATACAAACAAACAAACAAAACTCATTGAATTGGGATTCAAACTATGTCCATGTCCATATCTGCAGCTGGTTACTCTGACTCTTAAATCTCTCTTAAATCTTAGGTTTACCCACACACCCTCTCACAGAGTTTCTATCACCCAGGTTTTGTTGGTTGCCTCCCTGTGATTTTTGTATCACTTACTAAATTTTGACCTTGCTACTTTAGTCTAAAGTGGTTATAATTTTACTGTGGTGTGATAAGAGATTATTTTCAAATACCAGGGTTTGGTAAACATTTCCTATTAAGGGACAGATGGTGAATATTTTTGTCCATAATGTCTCTGCCACAACTAAACAGCTCTGCTATTATAACATGAAAGCAGTTACAGATACATGTAAATGAAATGATGAGGCTATTATCCAAAGAACTTTACTTGCAAAAGCAGATTGCAGGTAGTATTAGGCACGTGGGCGGTAGTTTTTCAATCCCTGATTTAAACCATGCTTTTAGAATGTAGCCTGCTAAAACAAACTTAACACTAACAATACAGTTATTAATCAGACAGCGGTATCATTACTGAAGGAGGACTTTTAATATATTTTATTAGATAAATTAGAGAAAAGATAATTTCCTTATCTTTTAGTATGTTATTTATTTTACTACCCACATTTTGCCTTTATTACAAAACAAAGTTTTAATGTAGGATCTTAGTTTTAAACTTAGTTATATATAACCTATATGCAAAATCAGAGTTTGAAGGAAATCTGGAAATATTTGGACTAGGGTCCTCATTTTTGGAGGAAAAAAATGATGTCAAACACATAAAATAACTTGCTAATACAGTACTTAAGAGTTACAAAAATTATTGATAATTAGAATAATGTGTTTCAATTTATTTAAAACTTGGGAAATTCATTTTATTTATGTTTTTTAAAGATTTTATTTATTTATTTGAGAGAGCATGATGAGAGGGAGGGGTAGAAGGAGAGGGAGAAACAGACCTCTTGCTGAGCAGGGAGCCAGCCCAATGCCAGACTCAATTCCAGGACCCTGGGATCCTCACTAGAGTGTAAGGCAGAGGCTCAACCAACTGACCCACCCAGGCACCCAAAAATGCATTATATTTTAAAAATTCCACACTTTTCCTCTTCTAAAATATTTTTTGTTTTTAAACAATTTTCTTCATATGAATGTTCATTCATATGTAAAAAGAGGGTATATGTACTCTCCTCCACATATAAGAATTTCTTTATATGAAATCCATTTATGGGATTAAGGGTTAGAGGGAAACTGAGATGTCCTTCTAACAGCTGCTCTAAAAACATGCATTTTGGGGACAATTCAGATTGTGTAAGCCATTCTATATTATAATTAACAAGTAATTCATGGCATTGTTGTAGTTCAATTACTTAGAGACACACACAAAAAAATGACAACTTTTTTTTTCCCAGTTGCTTTGAATACAGCTGTGTGAAACCATCATCTCTTGGTAAATTTTGCAAGATGTTGAATATATTTATTTAATTGTCAAAATTATGACACTTCTAAGACAAAGAAGATGAAAGAACATTGAACATGGTCATCATTGTGGATTTTCAAACAAAAGAAGAAAATCTCAAATAAGGATAAAGAAACAGCATGATTTTTTTAATTAAAAAGTGAAAAATATAGTATCTCTATATCCCTACCAACTGATAGAATATATTAGGTAGATATACTTTATTGTGGCGCTATCCACAACAAATTAGGATATTATTATAAATGATAATGTGTGTGTATTTATGTGAATTTATGTGCATTTTACATATTTATATATATGATTATGTACATATCTGAATATAAATATATGTATATACATACAGACAGACAACATATCATTCATTGAGTAATTGAACCTATTAATTAGTAGCTGTGAGTCTATTTTAAAGTGTGGCAGATTTTCTTACTTTTAGAACATGGGAAAATTTAGAAGGATTGGAGTTAAACATATTTGTATATCTGAGAGTTTTCTTGTATTTCTACAGTAGCTAGAAGACTTGGATCATAGAGTACCCTTGTTTTGAGAAACTGAGTCTCAGAGAAATTTAAAAATGTATTTGGATAACATAGCAAGGTAATAAAATGGTGGAACTAGAACGCTGGCTTCCTGGCTCCAACAGTAGTGTTCTCTATATTATATTACTGAGTTGTTAGACCACATATGTATTTGGAAACCTATCTCTTAGAAAATATACAGAATATTCTTCTCATTGGTCATAATTTTTAAGTTACTAAAAATATTGACTTAGGCAGACAGTAAAACCATTGCTTAGATATGATAAACATTTTTTTATGACACTGGTAGGGTATATCACTGGAGGGTAAAGGTCAAGTCCTTTGCTTGACTTTTATAAGCACAGGCTATTCTTAAGATCCAGTAGTAATATTATCTTTTCTTTTATTTCCTTTCATACTATGTTAAGTCCACTTAATTGAAATTTGAAAAATAAGCAAAACTTAAAGGCAGAAAGATCAGTGATTATTGTTTGCTGGGGTTGGGACATGGATTGATTTCAAAGCAGTATGAAGGAATGCTTTGGATGATGGGAATATTTATTTTTATTATGGTAATAGTGAAAAGCATTGCATACATTTGTCAAAATACAACTACTGTTCACTTAAAATTGATGAATTTATAGTATGTAACTAGTCCTCAATAAAGCTGATTTTAAAACAGAAGATTATGTATAGTTCCATGCATATTTCAAAGCACCATTGTGATAAAAATAATTTAAGTTCTCGATAAAAAATCTTTGAAAACTGTATGTTTTCTTTTTAAGTAAGATATATATTTTTTGTATTTGTTGTTTCATATACTTTATTGAAGGTCTATAGTTTTTTTCTCTGATAAATCTGACTTATTTCTCACTTATTTTCTTCTTGGATATTTTATAAGTTTGGTTGCTATTGTGAATTACAGCTTTTTCTCTTCATAGCTGATGTTGGGGAAACTGGACAGACACATGCAAAAGAATGAAATTGAACTCCTGTCTTATACCACTCACAAAAAGCTCAGAGAACATCAAGCAGGCAAAAGTCTAAAAACTATACCTGGGCATATCATTTTCAAACTACAGAAGATCAAAAATAATCTGGAAATTAGCCAAAGGAAAAATAAAAACCTACTTATAGTAGCTCAAAGATGAGAGCTTCATCTGATGCCTTAAAAAGTGTGAATAAGAAGAGAGTAAAGCGAAATATTGAAAGTGTTGAGAAAAAAAAAATCCCAGAATTCTGTATCCTGTGAAATTACCCTTCAAATGTGAAGGAGAAATACTTTCTCAGACAAATAAAAATTGAGGGCATTTGTTTCTAGCACACCTTACTTACAACAAATGTTAACAGAAGTTGTTTATAGGAATGGAAAATAATACAGGTCAGACTTGGATCTATAGAAAGGAGGGAAGAGATAGAAGAAGGAATAAGTGAAAGTAAAATAAAAACTTAAACTTTTCCAATTCTTAATCTAACAGAAAACAGTTTATTCAAAATAATAGCAACACTGTACTTAATTACCTATGCTTATATATACATTTTATATATTCATATACACTTATGGATACCTAAATATAAGTTAAAACAATAAATGACATCCATGATACAGGGATGGGAAGAAGGAATTAAGTTTATTTGTTATTATAACATACTCATACTACCTGCAAATAATATATATTGGGTTAATTGAAAGTGGACTTGCATTAGCTTTAAATGTATGTTGTGAAATCTAAGGCAACCACTAGAAAGAAGTATACTGAAATACTAAGAAAGGAAAGAAATAGAACTATGTAGAATACTCAATTAAAACCACAAAAGACAAAAAAGAGTGGGAGACAAAAAGAATCTTCTCTGTCCCAGTAGCCTCTTCCAACATTTTAATATATTTTTTCAGATTCATATACTTCCATCTCATTTTTGCTCATCTCCATATTTGAATAGCCTGATCTATTTTTTTTTATTTTACTGGGAAACCAGAAAGTCTATATTAATTCCTTATAAATCAATCTGCATATTTTAATTTTCAAATTGAAAAGTATTCACAACATATATCATAAAACCACTTAATCATATTTAAAATATGCAATTACCTAAGTCCTATAACTTGAAGGAAAGGTTTAGTAATCAGGACTTTTCTTAATTGATAGAGAAATCTCAGCTGTAAGATAAAATAAACACAGGTATTCTAAGTAAAACATATTAAAGAAAAGACAGGAATTTTTAAACATCAGAACTTAAATGTTCCTTTTGCTTAACATATCAATATTTTAATTTACAAAAAATCTTGGGGCACCTGGATGGCTCAGTGGATTAAAGCCTTTGCCTTCGGCTCAGTTCATGATCCCAGGGTCCTAGGATGGAGCCCCGCATCAGGCTCTCTGCTGATCAGGGAGCCTGCTTCCTCCTCCTCTCTCTCCCTCTGCCTCTCTGCCTACTTGTGATCTCTGTCTGTCAGATAAATGAAATCTTAAAAAAGGAAAAGAAAAGAAAAGAAAGTCTTCCTAAGCTATCATATAATCACAATCAATTTTAATTGGATTTTGAAAAGTAACATGATGGGAAGGGAAGTGAATGTGTTTTAAAGAGATGCTGTTTTTTATATGATATCATTTCAGGTAATTTGCTATTTTCAGATTGTGACTATCAAAGGAGAGCATATCACTTTCAAGCAATTTTTTTTTTCAGTTAGCTGGAGTAAAAAAATGATGGTGAAACACAGTAATTGTTATTATAATAAGTTGTATAATTATTTCTACTAGGTACAATGTTTTAAATGTAAATTACTCTCAAAGAACAAAAAATCAAACAATAGTGTTTCAGAAATGAAACTGATATTAAGTGAGTCAACTCAGTTTTAAAACATGTGTAAAATTATTAGTTTATTAATTATGCTCACCTGAGGAAAGCAAGTGATCAAAAAGAATAATGTAAAATCTACCTTAGTGCAGCATTACTTCACAAATTTAGGGAAAATATAATTAGAAAAACCCTTTAATAAGCAAAGCTAAATAATTCTAAAATTATTTGACTATGTGGGTTTTACTAATTCTCTATAGTGGGTTATTTTAATACATGTTATTAAATACTGAATTCTTATTCATCTGAAAGCAATATAAATATTAAAGTGGAAAAGCCTCTGGTGAATAAGGAATCCAGAAATCCAACATTATGTACATTTAATTAATCAATTTCTGCAAGATATTACAAAAAATGAAATTAAAATTCTCCCATATTTTTAAACATTTAACAATATTTTCTAGTCTTTTTTAAGTACTCAAGGAAATAAATTTATGATTATTTTTATTCAGGATTTCTGTCCAAAGGCTAGAAGTATTTAAAAGGTATAGTGTACTATGTCAGGGAGTAAAAACATACTAAGGCCCAAACCGCAGTCTTTTGAATGAATACTAATGGCATTAAAACAAGTCAAGGAATTGCACTTCTGAATAAGGACCCTAAGTTTAACTTAAGTTATATAGGGTAGTCACATTACTAAATGTTTTTCATGTACTACCTTATTTCATCTGCATTTCCTCACTTAGAAATAGATTTATTACCTATGTATAGAGATATCACTAAGACTCAGATAGATTAAATAATTCACATTCACAAATGGCAGAAAAGTGTGAGAATCAGAATTCATCCTAAGTGAATGACAACAGGTTTTGATTTTGACAGTGATTTTGACAATAGGTTTTGACAAGGAGATGGTCTAGAGAATTTAGAATGAGTCTGTTGAGGATGGGGAAATATTCAAATGGAAGAAATTTCCATTTGGGAGATTATTTTGTGAAGTCAATTTTTTTTTTAATTTTTCATTTGTTTTTTTAAAATTAGGCTCTACCCCCAACATGGAGCTTGAACTCACAACCCCGAGATCAAGAGTCTCATGCTCTACCAACTGAGTCAGCCAGGTACCCCATTAGGTCAAATTTCTATGAGTGTTATTATGAAATGCCTGTTTCTCTGAACCCAGTATTTGAAACCAACACATGTGAAAATGACATTTAATGTTGCATTCTGACAAATAGCTGTTTTGAAAAGAAAGGACAAAGATCTCGTATTCCTTCTTCATTTTTTTCCTCTACCAGAAAATATACAAAATTTAAATATTGTGGAAATATATAAAGTAAAATATAACAATGACTCAAATATCTCCAAAGTATGTGTCTTAGCACTGAGTTATCATGTGAAGAGAGTGTACAAACATCCATTTTCAGCTCCACTACTAATCAAAATGAGAGGGCATTCATCCTGATGGTGTTCCCCTTGAAAATGATAAATTCCACATATGTCTATAAGATAAATTTAGTTAATAGAGAGATCAATAGACTAAACTGTCAGAAGATTTTTTTCAGTAAGGTGATACTAATAAAAATACAACTCAGAATATTGACTTTTGAATTTTAGTTATTTTGTCAGCAAATTAGTCACAGATGACTGAAGAACAAATTTGCAGTGGAAAGTCCATGGACATAGAATTTTTGTTTTTATCTTTTGACAAAAAAAAATTAAAAGTAATAAAAGTTGCAAAATAATCACAGTGAAACATCTAAAAGATCATAATAGGCAGTCAATACAATTTTCTTCTTATTTCTTATTGTAATAGCAATGACAGACAATAACTACTATTTCACAAAACTGAAGCTGGGATTACTAACCTGTGGGTAAACCACCCAATTGGACTAAATCTCATTAATGTGTTTTTTTTTTATTCATTTATTCGACAGACAGAGATCACTAGTAGGCAAGAGAGGCAGGCAGAGAGAGGAGGAAGCAGGCTCTCCAAAGAGCAGAGAGCCCGATGTGGAGCTTGATCCCAGGATCCTGGGATCATCACCTGAGCTTAAATCACAGGCTTTAACCCACTGAGCCATCCAGGCACCCTTCTCATTAATGTTAACGGTGATGTCAATTCCCACCTAATTCGCAGCTTAGATAAATAAGCCATATGCAGCATTTAAAGGAATTAATGGGGTTTTGCCACTTACAAGAAAACTGAGTATATTTCCTTCTTTACTAATGAAGTTGGGCATGATTTTACATAACTGGTTAAATTATACTGAATCATAAATCAAGTGGCCATGCCTAAGTTTTTTTTTCCTGGGCCTTCTGTTCTGTTTCATCAATGTGTCAATGCTTGCCCAGTCCACACATACACTGTCTTAATTACTGAGGCTGAACTGAAGGGTGTGATAAACAGAACAAATCTCCACCTTTATTTTTTCTTTGAAAATGTCATGCTTATACTTGGCCTTATACTTCCCTATAAATTAAAATCTGCTTTTCAATTTCTATAAAACAAATATATAAAATTACTAAAGTTTTAAAAAAATACTAGAATTGTCAAGTGAATTGCATTGAAATCACTGAAAATTTTTCATTAAATTGACATTTTTACAGTAAATAAATTTTCAAATAATAATTATGCCATATCTGAAGAAATTTTTTGGTCTTCCTAAATATTTCTCAATTTACTTAGCTGTTTTTTCATATGGAAGTTTTGGGGCAGCTTTTCTTGGATATATTCCTAAGTATTTGATTTTTTTTTCTTTTTTTCCATTTTATTTTATTTTATTTCTTTTCAGTGTTCCAAAATTCATTGTTTATGCACTGTACCCAGTGCTCCATTCAATATGTACTCTCCTTAATACCCACCACCAGGCCCTCCCAACTCCCCATCCTCTCCCCTTCAAAACCCTCAGTTTGTTTTTCAGTGTTCACAATCTCTCATGGTTTGTCTCCCCCTCTGATTTCCCCCAACTCACTTCTCCTCCCCATCTCCCAATGTCCTCCGTGTTATTCCTTAGGCTCCACAAGTAAGTGAAACCATATGATAATTGTCTTTCTCTACTTGACTTATTTCACTCAGCATAATCTCTTCCAGTCCCATCCATGTTGATATAAAAGTTGGGTATTCATCCTTTCTGATGGAGTCATAATACACCATTGTATATATGGACCATATCTTCTTTATCCATTCATCCTTTGAAGGGCATCTTGGTTTTTTCCACAATTTGGCAACTGTGGACATTGCTAGTATGAACACTGGGGTACAGGTGGCCCTTCTTTTTCACTACATCTGTACCTTTGGGGTAAATACCCAGTAGTGCAATTGCAAGATTATAGGGTAGCTCTGTTTTTAATTTCTTAAAAATCTTCACACTGTTTTCCAAAGTGGCTGCACCAACTTGCATTCCCATCAACAGTGTAAGAGGGTTCCCCTTTCTCTACATCCTCTCCAACATTTGTTGTTTTCCTGTCTTATTAATTTTGGCCATTCTAACTGGTGTAAGGTGGTCTTTGTTTTATTTTTTAAAAGTTTCATTGAGGTACAACTGATATACAAAGAACTGCACAACTTTAATCTGTACAGTTTGTTGAATTTGGACATATGGAAATACCCATGACACTATCACCACTATCTAGGTATTAGACATATCCGACACCTCTGAAATTTTCTTTGTGTCTGTGTGTGTGTGTGTTAAGAACACTTAACTTGAGATCTACCTGCTTAATGAGTTTTGAAGTGTACAATACTGTACTGTTATCCACAATTACTATGTTGTAAAGAAGATATTAAGAATGTATTCACCTAGCATAAAAGAAACTATAGTCTCAGGAAAAAAAACAAAAACTCCATTTCCCCCATTCCCCTGCAACCATTATGGGGAAATGATTACAAATATATAAATATCTAAAGTACCTAGAGTATATGTATGTATATATATATATATATACTTATATATAAATACTTATATATACTTATATATATATAAAGTGAAACTCACATTTTCTGGTTTTCAGTGTAGAAATCACAAAAATATTTCATTAAATTTATCTCTTGGCATATGTAATTATAAATAATATTATTTTAATATTGTATTCTATTGGATTTTCTATACATATACTGTTTGATGTATACAAATTTAAGACTTATTTATTCCTGTGGGATGCATCTGCTGTGTGGTATCAACATTAAGAGTTTTGGAGATTTTTTGTCTTGTTTTTATTTTTAATTTGTACATTTATTTAGTATTTCTTTTCCATTCCTTTGCTTTCAGAGTTTTTGTATCTTTGCATTTGAAATGTACCTCTTATAAACACTATATAAATGGGTTTTTGTTTGTTTTGATACCTTGTTTATTTTTCCAGTCTGACCATCTTTGTTTTATGATACCATATTACATTAGTATGTGCTATCTTGGGGTTT
Organism: Taxidea taxus jeffersonii; assembly: GCA_003697995.1. Taxonomy (NCBI): domain Eukaryota; kingdom Metazoa; phylum Chordata; class Mammalia; order Carnivora; family Mustelidae; genus Taxidea; species Taxidea taxus. The sequence continues at coordinate 82,860 of ML102828.1, read as the reverse complement.
ATATCTACCAAATTGTTCTGTGCTATCTATTTATGGCACTACCTTTTTCCTCACTATGTCTTATTTATTGCCTTCTTTTGCATCAGTTGGACATTTTCATCATTTGACTTTTCTCATTTATTATCTTGAGGGTTCACAATCTTTAGTTATTTTAGTTGTTCTTCCAGAGATAACAATTTATCACTTTTTGAATGAAAGAAATTTCAGTTTAACAGTTTTTCTTCCCAGTTTTTGTGCTATTGTTACTGCCCAGAAAACAGTTAACAGAGGAGGCTTAAGGCTGCTATCTTTAGAGGCTTAATGCTGCCTAACATCTGGAAACTTAGGTTGAGAAATGCTCCCTAACTGGTAAGTTGTTTCTCTGTGCCTACAGTGTGATTTATAGTGAACATCTGCTTTCCTTCTGAGAGTCTGGTCGTTGAAAAAGGTGTGCCCACATGAAAGGCTCCTGATCAAAAACCTAAATTCGGAGTCTCCAATGCCCCTCTTTGAGGAGAAACACTGCACAATGCTGCTGTATTTTTTTCTGCTGTGAGGATGGTACCCTTTGTGTAATCTTTTCTGGGAGGCAGAACCGGTAGGAAGCCAGCACATGGATTGCTTCAGACTTTACCTGTTTTTCCCTTATTGAACCAAGTGTGTATCTGGGATGACTATGTTACTATATTGCTATTTCTGTAATATATCTGAGCTGTGGGGCCAACTGTATGGTGAGCCTGAATCCTTCTAGTGAACTGCCATAGATAGAGGCAGTCTTGGGCACCCTGAAACAACTACCATATATTTTATTTGTACATATGTCTAAAGTCTTTATCACCATTTACCTAAAAAAATCATTTTATTTCACCCTTTCTTTGCCCTTCTTTCTTATATTGTCTATTTATCTACTTGGGCTAATTTTCCTTCTGTCAGAACTCTCTTTAAGCGCCCCTTAATAAATATCTGTCCTCTTCATTTTTGTTTTTTTTCTGAAAATGTTACTTTTTTATTTAAGAAAAATATATTTGTAGGTATAGAATTCTAGGCTAGCATATTGTTTTCCAGTACTATTGAAACTATTGATTTTTTCCAGCAGTCTTTTAGGCCTTTTGTTTGTTTTTATCAGCAGCTTAAATATGATGAACTATATGTGGTTGTCTTCATATTTGTACTTTTGGGGGTATAAAAAATGTTTGAATCTGTGGTTTGATGTACTCCATCAGCATCTGAAAATCTTTACCCAGTACTTTTATAAATATTTATTTTATCCTGTTATGTCTGTTCTTCTGAGCTTCTGATTCCATGTATGTTAATTACATGCCCCCTATATCTTTACACTCTTCTCTATACTTTTCAACTTTTTTGTTCTCTGTTTATATTAGGATTCTTTTTATGGACCATATAAATGTAATTTTTATATATTTTTAATTACTTCATAGTAACTCAACACGGTGTCTTCTTGGGCTATAAACTCACATTTAGGTGTCAGATATACAATGACGTCCATGGACTCAGTGGGTCCCTGTTTTCACCTCCATGTTACTCCTTCCCTGCCAAAATGTGAGTCTTTAACTGTTAATGTTTGCTTTGTTATAATCTCATTTAACTTATTTTAAATAAATCTCACTTTAGAAATGATTTCCCTTGAGTTTATTTTTCCTTGATAGATTATGATTATAGGTATAACCTGGAGGTCTTGCAGACTTGGTTCCAGACCACCACAATAAAGCTAATATCCTAATAAAGTAAGTCAAATGAGTTCTTTTGTTTTCCCAATATATGTGAAAGTCATTTTTACACTATATTGTAATTTGCTAATTATTCAATAACATTATATCTAAAAACCATATATGTATATACCTTAATTAAAAATGCTTCATTATGGAAAAATGCTAATTGCCATATGGGCCTTCAGCAAGTCATAATGTTTTTGCTAGTGGAGGATCTTGCCTTGATGTACTTGGCTGCTGACTGAACAGGACAGTGATTGCTGAAAGTTCAAGTGTCTGTGGCAATTTCTTAAAGTAAGGCAACAGTGAAGTTTGCCTAATTGAATGAACTTTCACATGAACACTTGAGGTTATTAATTAGCCAAATTTCAAATTCGATGTGCCTAAGAGAATAGAAAGCACCAAGGAAAGGTAGAGAGGTGGGGAAACAGTGAGCTTATGGAACAGTCAAAACATACACATTATGTTCTCTGTCAGATGGGTGTGGATATTATGGTGCCCCATAACACATACAATATGTCAATGATCACTGATCTAAAATCAATATAACAAATACAATAATGAAGTTTGAAATACTGTGAGAATTACCAAAATTTACATAGAGACACAGAGTGAGCAAATGCTATTGGAAAAAAAAAGCAGCACTGATAGACTTGTTTAACCCAGAGTTACCACAACCCCTCTGTTTATATATACCATGCAATATCTGCAAAACACAATAAAAGACAAGCACAATAGAACAAGGTGTGCCTGTAACTGTGCACAAACACTATAAACCTGCTATTTGAAATGCCTATGAATAGTTCTTTATAAACATTTCCAAATTTTTTATATTTTCATTTCTACCCATTTTTCCATGGCTTAAAATATATTAATTTTTTGTAAAAGAAAGATACATAAGTGATTGTCATCTCCAACTTGCTATAATATACTAAAAGCATCATATTTCTTTGAATGATCAAAGTTGAAAGTTTCAAATATATTTATAAAGCCAACTGCAATGCTCTATCCTGAATTAGAAAATTAATGATGCCCATTTATTAACTGAACTAAGAATTGGCATTGTTCATCAGAAATACCCATATAATCAAAAAGAAGTATATGAGATAATACATATTTGTTACTAAACACTAGTCTTTTTTTTTTTTTTTAAGATTTTATTTATCTATTTGACAGAGAGAGACACAGAGAGAGAGGGAACACAAGCAGAGGGAGTGGGAATGGGAGAAGCAGGCTTTCTTCAGAGCAGGGAGCCTGATACAGGGCTAGATCCCAGGACCCTGGGGTCATGACCCGAGCCAAAGGCAGCAGCCTAATGACAGAGCCACCCAGGTGCCCCAACACTAGTCTTTTTGAAAAGCATTAAGATTTCTGTTGCATCTCAGCATTGCAATAAAATAATTTTACAGATAGCATTCTATAAATCTGATGCTTTGATCATCTGATTTCTTCTGGTTTACAGTATTCAATACCTTCAAGTTTTTTTTTTTTAATTTTTAAATTTAAAGATATCTGAAAATAAAAATATACCATTATAATCCATGATTATAATGCATGAACATAAGTTATTTATATACCTCCAATAACAACTGCAGTCTATAATCCATTTTGGGTATTATGTGATCAGTCTGCACTGTCAAATTCTTATTATTTTATTGATGAGACAATCTTCAAAGTATTACACATTTTAAGTCATATAAAAGTTTTATTACAGAAGTATGTGATATATATATATATTTAAAAGAAATATAAAATATTTCCTCAAAGATGACTAAATAAAAAATACTGAGATCATAAAATGCATAAAAATTTATAATCTACTTTGAAAATTATAAGAATCTTAACTATTGATTTACCAAAATACCTACCCCAAATCAACTGAAACAAATCTAAAGAAACAAAACATATAAGAAAATATCAAACTTGAAAACAAGATATTCCTGCTCACTCAAATGTCATGTGATTTGAGCCAAAGTATCAAATAAACCAGCATGCTAACATCCTATCCAGGGCTACTGCTCCATAGGGATATCTTCCTTACTCTGCTTTGACCCGAATATCCCATCCCATGGGAAAGTTCTCTCATCCAGCTCTGTCTTTGACTCCCTGCAGCAGTCTATCCTCCACCATGTGGATACCATTTTCAGCTCAGTCAGCCTCCGACACTCAGTGTAGCCTGTCCCTCACCTTACCCTTAGCCCATCATTGGTGCATTGTTTGCCCTAAGTGCCCTTGCCATCCTAAGCTGGGCCACCCTGTCATGTGAAAGACTCTTATTCCACTTAATCTCTAACCTCCATATACCAAGCTGTCCCCATTCCCCACACGGACCCACAAGTTTTACTCTGCTTGTAGCTTGCTTCCTTGCATTGGACATTGTTGCCATTTGCAAATATCTTTCTCAGCTTTCTCTGGTTCTAACAGCGGAAATCTGGAACCTCATATTTCCCTCTAACTCAGCATGGTCAGCTATCTTGTATGGCCTCACCTAAGATCTTTAAGATTGAGTTATTCTTGATTGGATGATAGTAATATATCAATATAAATTTTCAGATTTTGACAGTTATATTGTGGTTATATAAAATAATGTTCTTATTTATTAGAAATAAATACTAAAGTATTTGAGGATGACAGGAATCATCTTTGTGACGACCACAAACGATTCAAGGAAATTGAGAAAAAGAAGATAAGGCATTTACTGTATTAGATTATAAGCATTATTTCACTGTTTCCATGATTTAAATATTATGATACCTTTGCACAAACAAAATGAATAAAATTCTTTCATTTACAGAGGCTTTTTGCCTAGCATTTAATTCTGTGCAACTTCAAGATTCATATCTGTAAAAAACTCAATATTTTAGACCTCACAAACTGTTCGTTTTTTCTCTCCAACCTCATAAACCACTAAAATAGCTCTTTGTCTCCTTAATCACCTAGCTGGGTAAAATATGGATTTCCACACTTTAATGTTGTATACTCAAACAAAATCAAACTACGACTTTCTTGTAATTGTTAATATAATCATAGGTAACCAACTATAAAGCTCATATTTTTGTAGGGCTCTCCTTTCCAGAATTTTAGCCCCCTGTTTCATGTTGCTTTATTGCTTTTAAACATCTCTAAACAGATAACTTTTGTGGAGAAGTTTTGGCTTTTTAGTTTATTTTAGTGGGAAAGATGTCTTCCTTCAGTTAGTCCATTCAACCTAAAAGTAGAAGTCCCATTTTCCATAAGTTTGAACTCATTTCACCCATTAAAACTTGACTTCTTAAAGTTTGCAGCACAACACTGTTTTATGCATCATGATATAAGTTAACAGTCTACAACATCCTATCTTTCAGATAGATGGAAAGTTTTATATAAGTAAAAGATAGCACACGTCAAACTTTATGATGTGATACTGAACCATTTTTTGGGGGGTGGGGGAAGGGTCAATCTAAGCATGACTCACATCAAATATACATGTTGAGCATAAAATAGAAATAAGTATACATATGCACATCTTACTGGCATAGTTTTTTTTTTTTTTAAGATTTTATTTATTTGTTTGTCAGAGAAAGAGAGAATAAGAGCAGGGACAGGGGCAGAGGGAGAGGGAGTAATACACTGTCCACTGAACAGGGAGCCTGATGCAGGACTGGATCCCAGGACCCTAGAATCATGACCTGAGCTGAAAGCAGACACTTAACTGACTGAGCCACCCAGGTGTCCTTGACATAGTTTTTAAAGCAGTGGTTTTTTTTATTTAATTTTTTTAATTGATTTATATAATTATTATATCTCAGTTTGGTTTATCTTTCACCTAGGCTTACCAGTTTTGGCAAAAATAAATAAAAATAAATAAATGTAACATATGCAGTCAAATTTAAATTTCAAATTGAAAGAAGAATCATTTCTTAAAGTATATGTGTCTATGAAATAGTTGAGACATACTTAAATTTTAAAAGTTTATTTTGTTTAACTGAAACTCAAGCTTAATTGAGTGTCCTGCATTTCACTTGGCAAACCTACCCCCTCTTAAAGGCCAGGAATATATGTTGGTCAGAGGAAATAAATTTTGTAAAGACAAAGGGTATCTCCTAGTCAATTTATATAGAAATAGAAAAAGTCAGAAAAAGCAGATAGTTAATAAGCCTGAATAATAGAGATGTATGAGGAGAACAAAAATGGCACTGTGAAGAACATAGTAGGACAGGATCAATAACTTGTCAGGAAAATCCTAGGAGGAAAAAAACTTCGTGTATCTAATAAAACACACAAGTGTTATATTGGTATCCAATGCTGAGTCCTTCCTCATTCTAGGGCTGTTTAAATATGCTTTAGTAAACAGGAACAAGTTCCCAATCACAATCTAATTTGACGCTCCTAGAAGCAAGTAAATGAGAACATAGACTAGGGTGAGGATAAATGGGTGGATATAAAAGTAATTTCTGGAAGACTGTAGTATGCTAATTACCTGAAGTACTGGCATGAAGTAACAGTGAACTTAGTTGATGAACATTGTAACTGATTTGTTTTTATTAGCTATGCTAAGTTATAAGGCTGTGGTTTCCTTTAGTCTGTTAAATAAAGGCATTTTGCATCAAACAATTTTGTACTGGAAGTAAATTTAAGCCAATCCATAAAAATTAGTTTCTCTTTATGGTGCCAAAGTTTGCAAGAGAAGATGTTAAAGCCAAAATTCATTAAACATTCTGATTTTGAACTCTATTCTTGGGCATATTATTAAGGAGTTCTTTCCCTATGTTCTTAGGAACTTATAATTTCTTAGTCACTTTACCTCCTTTATAGCTGTTTTTTTATCCATTTATTTTATTCACTTTTGGATTCCCTAAATATCTTTTCTAATTGTTTTCCTCATTATTATAGTTCCAAATCCCAACATGCCCCAACACATCAACAGGTGAATGTTCCTTCCTACTTACTGAGAAAATACACAGGTATAAAATTTCCATCTTCTTCTCTCCACTTGACAATATGTATGCAATAAAATCCTTTTCACTCCCTCATACTTTCAAGGTCTGCATAATTTCCATGAGGGGAAAATGAATGTAGAACAGTTATAAAGGCATAAAGTATAAGGTGTAAGATTTAATAAATACATTTTTGGTAGTTTATATGGCATGCTTACCTATACATTATTGTATTCTCACAAGAAAGTGTAATATTTGATATTATATTCAGACGAGAAACTATCACAATCTAAGTGACTTGCCCAAACTCATACAGAAGAAATTAAAACTGAATTTAGGGAATTTCAAATACCTAGGCCTACTCAGACATCCCTGAACACACTAAGTATAGATTCCATAGTCAGAATGCTAGATTTGGCCAGATTGAAATCTGAGTCTTTCGCAACCTATTAGAGTTGTTGTTTACATAAAGAATAAAGAATACTGTAGGAACAAACTCTTAGTCTACATATATTAAGTTATATTAAGCAACGGTGCAAAGATATGGAGCTATTCATTCATTCAAAGGTTATTTACACATCAAACAACCATGATTAAGCATATAAAATATGTAAGGTACCTGAAGAGAATACATACTTGCCTCTTGAGAGAGTATTGGGATGAGAGAGTAATGGAACTTACTTTGAAAGATACTTCTCTAGCCTTGACAACCTTCTGTCTTATCAAGAACCTATCCACACCTGGGGGGAAAAAAGCCCTTAATTAATAATATTGGGAAAAGATTACACCTATGCCTAAAGCTTTGACATACAAATATGGAGATCAAACTAATAATTTAATGTGCTTAAGATGAAGAGCTAGGGACGCCTGGGTGGCTCAGTTGGTTAAGCAGCTGCCTTCGGCTCCGGTCATGATCCCAGCGTCCTGGGATCGAGTCCCACATCGGGCTCCTTGCTCAGCAGGGAGCCTGCTTCTCCCTCTGCCTCTGCCTGCCACTCTGTCTGCCTGTGCTTGCGCTCTCTCTCTCTAACAAATAAATAAATAAAATCTTAAAAAAAAAAAAAAAAAGATGAAGAGCTAGATTCTTTCACTTTCAGGACTTTGTACTTGGTATTCCCTCTGCCTGGAATTCTTCTTCCTTAGATACCCAAGTGGTTCTTTCTTCCCTTCACCTTTTCCAGGTCAGATCCCTAATATCACTCTGCTAAAATTGTAGCTATCACCTCCATCGTTCTTTTTTAATCTCCCTTTTCTGTAACACTCATTGGTGTCTTGGACACTGCATATTTACAATTTTTTTTAATTGTTTACTTATTTTAGAGAGCACGTGCACACATGAGTGTATGGGGGTAGTGGCTTAGGGGGAGAATCTTCAAGCAGTTTCCCTGCTAAGTTCTGAGCCTCACAGAGCTCCATCCCAAGCCCCTGAGATCATAACCTGAGCAGAAACCAAGAGTCAACCCCTTAACCAACTGAGCCATCCAGGTATCCCTACATATTTACTATTTTATTGTCATTTATATTGTTATTTTTTACTATCTGTCCCTAGCTTAAAAGCTCCATCTGTAATTGGCTCTTTTTTATCCACTGCTATTTTATCAGCACCTTGAAAAGTAGCTCCTCAATAAAGATTTAAGTAAATGAATGCTTTAGAACAGAGGGGAGATTTAGAAGACATAAAAAATAATTCAAAAGAAAATTATATTCCGTTTAAAATTCTCCCCCAAAAGAGATTTACAAGTAGGCAATCTCAAAAACTGTTTTGAATTATAAGAGCAACCAAGTCTTACTTACATCTTATTCATGCCATTGATGAAGAAGGGCTTCCTGCCTTGGGGTTATAGGGTGGCCAAATACACAATACCTGACACCGGAAAGATGAGATTGATTTATTAGTCATGATGAGAATGCTTTATTAGTCATATATTCTCCCAACCCAGAGGAAGGAAACACTGCCTACCACTCAGGCAACCCAGAAGTTATACTTGGGAACCAAGCAAACTAGGGACTATGGGAGGCAAGCTTTGTAGCACCAGGAGAGTGAGGTTTTCCCTGGTCCCAGGAGGATGTGACTAGCTTGTTTGAATAATTCCATGGGCTGTCAGAAAACTGAAACCCACTCCTCAGGGATAAGTAGGAACTCTGCCTTGTCTCTTTGTTAACAAGGGCTCTTTGGTCATGGGACTTCATCCATGGGAGCAGAGTGGGAAGGAGAACTTGTTGTTGGGACACTCAAGGTCCTGCCAGTTTTAGCAGATCCAAGGCAACATATGTTACCGGCCTTACGTTTAGGACCTGCACCACAAGCCAATAAAATAAGGTTCTTATGTCTTTGCAATATTGTGTATTTATCTCGAGGAAGGAGAAGTTCAGGGGTAGGATAGGAGAGTACAGTGTAGTACCCCCTGCTGGGCTGTTGTCACCAATGGATACTTGATCGTGTCAAGTTGACTGTTATTAACTCAGACTTCAAGATGGAGGGAAAGGAAAGCAAAACTTGCCAAATAAAATTAAAAAAAAAAAAATCTGCAACTTTTCTTATAGAGAAAAAAAATGCTATTTCATCTACAAAGAAAAAGGCAGGTTGTTCTCAGACTAATTTTTAAGACTAATAAAGAAATGACTACTGAGTTTTCAGAGTTGAAAAAATAAGCCTTACCCACAAATTTTAAAATCCAAAGATTTTTCTTTGTTTTTGGTGAGGAAAATGGAAAATAATTATATTTATAATTCTAGAAAATATAGTATCTCTTTTATAGTTCCAAAATAAGTGTTTAAGAATAGTATTCTGATGAAATAAGTATTAATCAAAATAAGCAGCTAAAGAATGTGGAAAATGAGTTATTTAATGAAAGATCCTGAATGAAATGAGTTAGACACAGAATAATGTCCATGATTACAAAACAATGTAAAAAGTTGTATAAAAGATTTTAATATTCACCACTAAATTACTTGGCAAAGAAAAAAAGAAAACTAAATTTGCTAAATTAGGCATTTTACTTAGGACACAGTCAATATACATATGTAAAAGCTTAATTATATTTGAATACTTCAAGCAGGTTTAAAAGTGTATATATAGATATATTAAATATATCTTTATTTATATACACATACATTTACATATTCAATATATAAATTAAAATATAAAATATGTGTATTTATATTTATATATGTAATATATTAAATATATAGACATATTCTGTTATTCACCATTATATAAGGTCATGTACACAATATGAGCTTACAGAGATAATACACAATGACGTTCCCGAAATAAGTACACCTCAATATTAATATCTACATCTGTTGGCATAGAATTATGTCATTTTATATTTATCATTATAATTTTCTGTACTACCTGCATACATTTCAATAGGAAACTTTTCTTTAATTTCACAAAAGCAGAACAATAACTTTATTTGCATTTTTTAAGAATTCCTGTAAATATATATATTTTTAAATTTATTTATTTGACCGACAGAAATCACAGGTAGGCAGAGAGGCAGGCAGAGAGAGAGAGGGAAACAGCCTACCTGCTGAGCAGAGAGCCCAATGCAGGGTAGATCCCAGGACCCTGGGATCATGACCTGAGCTGAAGGCAGAGGCTTAATCCGCTGAGCCACCCAGGCGCCCCACCTGTAAATATTTTTTAAAAACAAATCTTTTCCTTTGTCTGCTCCTTTAATTTTTGTTCAAGTCCCTTCTGTTTGAATTCTTAAATCTGTTGGGGAGAGGGCTCATTTATTATGCCCTTGTAGAAATGGTCTTGGTATAAGATCAATATTATTCTCTTCATTATTCCTCTGCTCTTTTGATCATTGGGTCCCAGAGGAGAAGCACTCCCCAACTCCACTTGCCCCAGTCCACAAAATATATGTAACTCCAAATTAAAAAATCTGTTTTCAAGATTTCAAGAGTTATTGTCATTACCTAAAGGCAGCTGAAGGGGACTTGGGATAATGGAACATTAAGAACAGAAAGTCTTTCCAGGTAAGAACAGCTGACTCAGGATCTCTAGGGAATAGCTACTTTTCCAAAGGCTCTTTTCCGCTTCTCATGTTTGCTTGTGTGACTTGGTGCTTAGCTCAGAGATGCCGATTTTAATGAAATGTGTTATTTTCACAGTTTGTACATGGTGAGAAGTGCTTCTCGCCATGTGAACTTCACCACATTGCTGTGCGTGGAAGATTTAAAAATAAAATTTTTAAGATAAATAAGCACTCTCTCAAATATTCTTGAAATTCTTGCTCTTTTCAATCTTCATTTTTAATAAAAAACACTATACATAGCAAGACTGACATATACTAAAGTCCACATTCTGTTTCAGCCAATAATTTACTTGCTGTCATATGATCCCTTTTTTACACAGTATAAATAAACTTCCTTTGGAATTATTTCTTTATAACGTATTAGTTGTCATCATAGTAACTAGTAAAACACATCGATTTGGTTCTAGGTTAATTGGCTGAAGTGCCTGTGTAAAGCAGCCAAAAGTAGCCAGGCAGAAAAGAAGAGAAAGACAGTAGCTTGCAAATGCAAAATGTAGGATTTTTTTGAAAAACTATTTATGCTATTTCTAATCTTTATTGATGTCAGTTGTTAGTCACCACAGGACAATTCTGAAGATGAATTATGAGGCACTTCAGTCCTCTGATTCTCGTGGTAACTTCCAACAATTCAGAGCTCTCATTTCCCCAAGAAATGCTGATATTGATCTAATTTTCCACAATTTAATAAGAGTAAAAGTCAGAATTACTGGCAAGGAGAAGCTAAGGTGGGCTATTGCATACAAAGCCACCTTTCACCACATTAAGATATTCTTCTCCATTTGAAAGGTCAAAAACAATTATACCTGGGCACCTGGGCGGCTCAGTTGCTTGAACAAGTGCCTTTAGATCAGGTCATGATCCTGAAGTCCTGGGATCCAGTTCCGCATCAGGCTCGCTGCTTCTCCCTTTGGCCTTTCTCCTCTCATGCTCTCTCTCTTTCATTCTCTATCTCTCTCTCAAATGAATAAATAAAGCCGATACCCTTTTGTGCACAGGACTTGAAATGCTCACCAGCAAAGTAGATAAGCAAGATGAAATCTACCAAATGTCACATCCTCCTTAATTATCTCTGTAGATATGAAAATGAAAACCTCTCTGCCCACTCCTTGCTTCTGAACTCTCATTCCCACATGTCTAATTCATTAACTTAGCTCATTAGTCTTCTTTGCCCAACCTCTTCCCCCAGTTTATTCCCTAGAATGTCAGTTCCTCAAGTACTATATTTCTCAAACTCATTTCTGAATTTCCCCTTTGCATCTATTCTTTAAATAAAACATGTTTTCCCCTCTCTGAATATATTATTTCCTGTAGTCCTTTTAATTAGAAAAATTTTTTTTTCTACCATGCCATATATCTTAAATTTGAGAGCAAGATTGGTATTCTCTTTACTCTTCACTGTTGCTTCTAGATCATTATTTCTTCCGTCTTTGGAATTTGCAACATTTAGCTATGTACCTGCTCTATACTTCCTCTTAGTGCTCCTCAACGATAGTGTCAAGCATTATTCCCTAGATTACAGACCACATCAACCAGCCTACAGCACTTAACTTTCACTCCTTTACTCTCTATGATACTTCAATACTCTGTATATCTCACCTTATTCCTTAAGATCCTAACATATTCAACTCCAAAGAATTTTCCTTTATTTTACAATATTGTAGTTACACTGTGCATATTGTCATTATCATAAAGTATCTTTAAACCACTAACTCAAACTTCTTATTATAACATTTTCCCCAAATCAATAAGACAAACCTATTGATTTTGCAAATATTGCTATGTGACTTTCAGAAAATAATTTAAGTCCCGTATGTCTTTGTTCCCTCATCTGTTAGATGAACATAGTATTATTACTTTTCTGATAGAGTTGATATAAGGAATAAATTAACTCATGCACATAAAATGCTTAAATAATAGCTGGAACATAGCAAATATGCAATAAATATTAGCAATCACTGTTATTAGTGTTATGATACCTTTCTAATCTTCATTATTGTATCATTCTTTCTGTTCTTATTTTATTGGGGCACCTGGGTGGCTCAGGGGGTTAAAGCTTCTGCCTTCAGCTCAGGTCATGATCTCAGGGTCCTGGGATCGAGCCCTACGTCAGGCTTTCCGCTCAGCAGGGAGCCTGCTTTCCTTCCTCTCTCTCTGCCTGCCTCTCTGCCTACTTGTGATCTCTGTCTGTCATAAATAAATAAATAAATCTTTAATTTATTTCATAATCACGATCCTCAAATGGGCACTCTATACCACCCAGAACATCTTCCCCCCACTTGGTAACTACGCTTTTCCAATAGGACAAAGTCAATTTCATTCTATTACAATATTCCTCAAATCTCTGGCTCCCCTCTCACTTTCTTTCTTTTTTTTTTTAATATTTTACTTATTTATTTGACAGATCACAAGTAGGCAGAGAGGCAGGCAGAGAGACAGGGAGAAACATGCTCTCTGCTGAGCAGAGAGCCCGATGCGGGGCTCAATCCCAGGACCCTGAGATCATGACCTGAGCCGAAGGCAGAGGCTTTAACCCACTGAGCCACCCAGGCGCCCCTCCCCTCTCACTTTCAAATGGTATATGTGAAGAAAAGAGAAGGTACCTTTCTGCAGTCAAATTTATAACTCATCTATGGTTGTGAGTATACACATTGTTTTCCCTCCATTTCTTTACTTGTTTATTAATTTCACCTTATTTTTCATTATTTCCATTATGTTCCATAATAGGGACTTCATCTCTTTGGCTGCTATATCTTCTCAATCTTTCCCCTTCTTAACAGAATCATATCCATATTCATTCAGACAAACCTAGTACAGAGAGAGCCAAGGACCTTAAAGGACCAAGAAATTGTTTTCTAATTGTGATGAAGCCAGATGCAGGATAGGAAATGATGGAGTTCAACACAAACTCAAAAAGACATGTGAAGGCATTACATTTAACTGTATGACCTCTCTGCTGCCTACAAAACATAACTTGCGGGGCAAATTCAGCCTGTAAGAGGTCAACTTATTCTCAGACCTCCCATAGTAAAAACCAAACAGAAATATGATAGACATGTCCATTTGTATATCTCACATTATCTCTATAAAAACAGAACACTTGAAATTTGTATCTCCAAAATGTTGTGGTTTTTTTTTTTTAAGATTTTATTTATTTATTTAACAGAGAGAGAGAGATCACAAATAGGTAGAGAGGTGGGCAGAGAGGGGGAAGCAGACGCCCTGCTGAGCAGAGAACCGAATGCAGGGCTCAATCCCAGGACCTGGAATCATGACCTGAGCCGAAGGCAGAGGCTTAACCCACTGAGCCACCCAGACACCCCTCCAAAATGTTTTTGTTTTGTTTGCTGACACTGCACTACCGTCATGTGTGTCTTATTTTGATATGCCCTAGATTTCCTCATTTTAGTCATCAAAACCACTATTTACTAATTTATTCAAGCCATAAGCATGGGAATCATACTTTACCCATTCCTTCCACTTAATTACCACATCTAACTCAAAAACATTCTAGTGGATTCTACCTTAAAAATATATCTTAGTAGATCAATTTCTGGCATGACAGTGTGAGGAGTTCCACTGATCTGTTCCCATCGAAACTAGTGAAACTTATAAAAAAACAATGATATAAAGCCCCTGGGAATTGTCCCAAGGATTAAAAGCCAATAAAGAAATATCTACTCAAAAACACCTTTAAAAACTGCTACTAAAAGTGAGAGTCTATGATTTTGATCCAAGACCACTTCCTCCTTTCTTCTTTCTTCCTCTCATCTCAACAATGTACAAACTCCACTCCAGACTTGCACAGCCAAGAACACAATGATCTATCTCTTCCCAGATCTTAAAAGGATTTTTTTTTCCCCCTGGGAGCAGTAAGATGTCAGTGTTTCTCATCCAGGCTCTAGCTGGATGCTGGCACTGGGTCTCAAATGAGGTCATAAAACAAATTTCAATAAGTTTAGAAAACTAGAATATAAAGTGTGATTTCACTTATATATGGAATCTAAGAAACAGAAAAAATGAACAAACAACAACAACAAAAGCAGAAATAGATTCATAAAGACAGAGAACAAACTGGTGATTACCAAAGGGGAGGAGAGGGAAAGGATGGGAAAAATAGATGAAAGAGGTACAAGCTTCTAAGTATTTTTAAAACAGGGGAGGGATAAAGTAAAAAAGAAAGAAAAGATAACCAATTGAAGAAAATATTTGGAAAAAAATGTGTCCAGTAATGGTTGCACATATCTGTAAATATGCTAAAAACAGTTAAATTGTACATTTTAAATTGCCAAAATATAAGGTATGTAAATTATAGCTCAATATATTTGCTAAAAATATATGTTAAATATGTCTACATTTCTACAATCCATGCCACTATCCTATCTATCTTAGTTAAAACTATAATATCCCCCTATTATCTTAATTTACTTATATTTTGGCTATCCCAATAATCTTTATACACAGCAGAGTGCATTTTAAATAAATGTTAATTAAATCACATCACATTGATGCTTAGAACGTTTCAATGACTCCCAGTTACAACTGGAGAGGAATACAGTTTTTATAAAATAACTATTAGAGCCATTTATGATCTGATCAATCTAACTTTCCAATATTATATCAAGCTATTCCTCCATTTTGCTCTTTTTGTTGGAGATTGCCTTCTAAATATTTCATGATGGCACACTCTCTTACCCTCCACCTTGTCTTTTCTTCCTGGATGCCTGCTTATCTATTTAGTTTTATTCCAGTTTCCCAGATAGGACTCCCCTGATCACACAATTTGAATTAGTTTCTCATTTTATATCCTTTTTAATATACAGAAAAGTAACCTACTTTGTAGACTTTTTAAATATTTAATATTACTTTTAAATGCCTATCCCATTAATTGATAGAAGCAGCTTATTCAGAATGTATTCCCATAGTCTCAATGAAGGGGGGGTAACAGGACTGAGGGAAGAGAAAGAAAAGAAAGGGAAAAAAATAAAAAGAGAAGGAAAAGGAGAAATAACTGGACAAAATGCTGATTCATAGGCCTAGGTAAAGGAGGTAATATAAATACATGCAAGTACATTGTACTATCAACTTTTTCATAAGTCCAGATGATTGATTTTAAAATAAAGAATGGGAGAATTAATTTCTACTCCCAAAACCCCAAGACTATAAACTCTGATAAAAAGGAACAAAGTTCATTTTAAACAAAGTTACTAGAATAATGTCTGGCTTTTAATAGGCCTTTAAAATATTTGCTTAATAAATGAATGTGCATTGTTCAAATTCTATCTTTTATGGATTGATGTAAGTCAATTTCCCTCAGAATACAGAATGAGGAGATTTTGCTCCTCATAATTAAAGGTATGTTTCCTCAAATCAACCAATATACCAAATTTGACACCTTGACCTCATTTTACCTTATCAACCAAGGGGTTTAAAATGAAATGTAACCATGAAATCCAGAGTCGGTATTAACTTAAGGTCATGAACAAATATTTTCTTATTATTTACCTTATTTTATATGTGTATATCACTATTATTTTGATTTTATGCTCGTATAAGCATATGTGACTATGGAAGCACTATTCCAGTGGTTCATGTTGTAAAACAAACTACCTAAAAACTCAATGCCTGATAACAACCACTCTATTTAGCTCAAAATTTTGTAGTTCAAAACTTTAGAAAAGTGGGCAAAGAAGTTCTCACCTGTGGTCCCTCAGAAGATGGTAGTTTGTTATAAATGGCTTTGCAGTCTGAAGGTCTGCTTTGATTGGACTTTCAAGATGATTTATTCTCAAATGGCTGTTCAACTAGCTTATTAATCAGAATGTCTATATGTGGTCTTCAAGATCTTAAAATACTTTTTCTTCTTACACCATAGCTTAATATCTCCAGATGAAGCTTTTAAAAAGATTCCTAATAGTTATTTACCTTTTAGAACTGATTCTGGAGAAGGGTCATTTAAGACTGTATTCCTACAATTTGAGTATTAAACTTAGTAGTAAACTAAATACTTTACTTAGTAGTAAAGTATCTACTTCCTTAAGTCGGTTGGAAGAGGATAGTGTTGGTCAATCCTCTCAGCTTCAGCATTACACTCTAGACTTTTTGTCAGAGACTGTTTGGCTCAGAGCTAACCATTGCCTTCCCTTGCAAGTCCAAAGCCATGTTTCAATAATCACATTGAGGGTATCTTTTAAGACACATCTACCAGAATTCTCAGTCTCCTTCCAACTTCCCCAGTAATCTTTACTACAGAGTGTCTTGAATAGCTGCCATGGACTTAGCACCAACAAGAATTTAACAATGTATTTTCTTTGGTAGAAATACAGAAAAGGATTTCAGGAATGGGGACACTGAGGAAGTCTTAAAATCAGAGTTGCTCTCATTATTATTAGTAGAGACTCAGCAGGTCCCCAGAATGCTCCATTTGTATTTGGGGGGAAAGTGACTAGGAAGAGGAAGGAGATCGCGGGTCTTTTGGAATTCCATCTCAACCAGGTATTGGGGTATTTCATAGGTTTTTTCAAGGAATGTTTCTGCTTCTAATTTTTAAAAATTGCTAACATATATAATATTCCAATTAATCAATTCATTTTTTCATGTAACATTGGTGTTACCTATTCAGAAGTAAATAACCCTGAGGAAGAAGTTTGCATTTCATTACTCTTTTGATCCTGTTTAGAGATTTTAGTGCTTAGCTGTGTATCTGGTGTTGCAAAGAGAAATGCTGTTGAGATACATTGTTTGGCTAAGTCATTTAACCCAGCATTTCAGGTTGGCATTTTGCACAGCTAATACTTTAAAGCTGATATCTCACAAAAATCTCTTTAAAAAAAAAGATGTCCTCTCCATTACATACTTTTCATAAAGGTTAAGTGCACAGTGTTTCACTTTTAAGGTGATTCTTGAATTGATAACAAAGTCACTCCCTTGTTTTAGAGATGTCAACCATAATACATGGTTCATTAAAAAATGACCCATGGTCTTTCTTGCTCTTAAAGCCTTCCTTTTGGTATTTGAAGTAGAAACGTATGCTTGACTCCCTCATCTGGAAAATTTATCGTCATTGACTTTTCTATGTAAAAATTAAACAGTATAACTCATCTCTTTGCACCCAAGCTAAATGAATTTTCTGTAAAAATTAAGCCAATCACTGGTCAAGATTTAGATATTCATGCTTCTAAATTTTTACCTTTGATCAGCTACAAAAGATAATTCAGTACAGAATGTAATAACCCATTCATCTCCCATAATGTGAATATATGTATGTTGGCTAATTGTTTATACTTCAGATGACATTAGAATATAAGTAATGGCTTATTACATAAGATATGATCAAATTAAATATAAAATTATGTGAGTAGTATATAGATTTACTGTGAAGCTTCCTGTTCTTAAATCATTGAGTAGATGTCTCAAATTACACAGAAAATTCAAACACACACACACACACACACACACACACACACAGGGTTTAAATAAATGACTTTGAGAACTTTGGAGCTCAATCTTAATATGTAAACAACACATTAAGAGTTTTTCAATAATTCTAGCCCTGTGACAGATTAGGTCTCTTTTAAGTCCTGAAAATGAATGCAAATGAAATGCATTTACTAAAGCAAATTAATAGCAAAGCTTTCTTTTCTTTCTCTGTGCTTGACAATAATGATAAAAAAAAACCTCTTTTTTGAACACTGCATCTATGTGCTTATGATGTGTGATTTTTTTTTTTTTTTAAGATTTTATTTATTTATTCGACAGAGAGAGGTCACAAGTAGGCAGACAGGCAGGCACAGAGAGAGGGGTAAGCAGGCTCCCTGCCAAGCAGAGAGCCCGACGCGGGGCTCGATCCCAGGACCCTGAGACCATGACCTGAGCCGAAGGCAGAGGCTTTAACCCACCGAGCCACCCAGGCGCCCCATGATGTGTGATTTTAATATTGCTCTCTGTTTTTCTCTTTTGATCACAGATTGATCCAATTGTGATCATTTGGATTTATGCAACTGTGAAACAAGTGTAGATAACAGAAGTGATTCTTTACAACTTTCTCATTACTTAAATAGTGAATGTAAACATTGGTTAGTTTAACATTCTTAAAGTATAATTTTTAATTAGTGAAAATATCATTGCAAACTACATCTCCTTACCTGTGAGCATAAGGAACTAAGACTTCTAGCAAATAATTCCCTTACAGTTTCATTCTTCCCAATCCTTGTGTAATCTTCCTCTGTCCAAAACACTTGCCACTGGAAATGATCTCCCATCTCTCCACATGAAGAATTATAGGGTATTTCTGAGCAAAATTGATATAAACTCTTCTCTAAAATATTTTTTTAAAATGTTGACTGACAACAAATGAGTCTTTTTTTTTTTTTAAACCAGAGTTCTTATTTAAAAACAAACAGACAAACTGTGTTTTGCCCAGTGTAGACAGCTCTGTTCTCTTTTGGCTTTTGTCCTAGAGCCATATCTTCCCCTACTCAAGACTGCAACTTTTCTCTCCAAAGTCTTCTCTCCACATGCTGCAGGATAATGGACCCTAGACTCTGTTCTTCCTCAAGCAGCATTCGCATGGTTAAATGTAATCCTGAAAAAGTGTTGGTAAAAAATACAGTATGCTTCATCTTTAAGTTTAATATACTATCACATGCAGGAAGGAGAATATTAGTGTTGGTTTCACGTATACTTTTCAAATGGGCAATATGCAATGGTAATAATCTTTCAATTATCAAGCACAGTAGAGCTCCATGAAGAACCCTGACTGTTTGTTTGGCTGAGTTTGAAGCAGTTCAGAGAACCTTTCCTAACCAAACAGCTGGAATTTTATTGCTTTGTCACCTTTCTTAAATGACTTTCACACCAAGTCTCCTCTCATCCTAGTAACCACAGTGAGATTTTACATTTTTTCCCCCTTCAAGCAAGCCTAGAAATCTTAAAATTGTAAACTTAAATAAAGTTGAAATGTGACAGTTATGTAATTACTCAATTGTCCTATCTTTTCACAAACTCCTCGATAGCAATATGCAATAAAATATGATAAATATTTTATAAGAAATAAATTCCAAGATAATGACTCCAAAAGAACATTAAGCAGCCAACATTCTTCCTCAGCATAAAGGCTCATATTTGAAATAAATATATTTATTAAAAAATGATAATTTCTTAAAAAACTATCTAGAAAAATATGTTAAATCACCACAGAAAAATATGTTCAGAATCAAATAAGTCACAGAATCTTCTTTGCCTAGATGTTGTGGTTCTTGCAACAGAATGAAACTCAGAGACAATCTTCTGGATAAGACAAACTAGATTAATGTATCATTTTCATAAAAATAAAATGTCCTTAAAAATTGAGGCAATGCCCCAGATATTTTGAATTATTAGATGTTGGTCAAACATCTGCACATGTAACCAAAATTTTGGTATCCTAATTGTGCTGTAATGACAAAAATTCTAGACCAGGAGCTAGAAGAGCTGGATTCTGCCCCCAGTTGATGCAAACAGGGGAAGTGGGGCTCAATTTCTTCTGCTTATTGGAAATCTGTCATTTTTAACTTTCTGTTAAATTCTATATTTACATATTATTTACATAAGTATAGCCAGAGGAACTCTGGCTATACCAGGGATTCTAAATGCACATTTATTTTGGTGAGCTATTGCTTTTGTGCACAGATACTTATCAACACAGAACTAATTCCTATTGCTCACTATTCTTTGTACACAAAATGAACAAGAACTAGTACACCAATTATAGGTTCTAAAAATCTTATGCTAATATAGTTTTCTAATATTATTTACTTTCAGGACTGAATCTGGTAATATCAAATGTAGTAAATGAAATGTTTTACCATAGCCAACTAAAAACATGATTTCTTCCATATACCGGTTATCTAATATCTATCCCAAATCGATTTTCTGAAATCATCAGAGTTGAAAAAATAAATGGTTGAAGTATACAATACACATCTCAGTGTTATAGTAACAAAAAAGATTTACTCTTACACATCTCAGTGAGTTCACCATGGACTGGGGCATATGCTTTCAACCACTAAGTCTAGAACCTTACAATTTCTTTCATCTAGTGGTGGTCAGATTCTAGAGAATGTGTTTCTGCTACTGAAAATCAAATGAAATTGATAACAAATTTATTCATAAACCTGGGTCAAAATCAGGAACTTACACCACTCTTCCTGTTAGTTCCATTCAGGAAGTAAATTCATATGCCAACTGATTGCTTGAAACATACAAAAATGAAGCAAACATAACTGTAGATTTTCAATCATGATTTTAAACACAAAACAAAAGAAAAACACTGTAATAGTCATTTGTCATTAGGAAACCTTAGCATTGAATTTTGCTGCATAAAGAATAAACCATTCTCATTCTTTTCTTTTTATAGAATCTATGAGCTTCCAATCTTTATAATTCCATTATTAAAAATTATAACATCATTAATTTTATTTCCTAATTTCTTTTATTCCCTATTTTCACATACACTATCTGTCCTAATTTTAATCAACACTTCAGAATTTCTTGAATAAACTTTAAGCTCTTTGTGTTAATTTCAATTAGATTCAATTTTCTCCTGCCTGACCTACTAGCATTCACCTTTAACTCTTTTCAGATCCCATTCAGGTGGCCTCTTGCCTTTCAACAGTTACAGCATTTTTCCTCCAACTTCTTTGTTTCTTGACTCTGTAATATATCTGAACTCAGAACAAGTATGAGTAATTTGTTAACAAGTTAGAGATCTTGAATACAGTTGTATTTATTTTGTAAAGCACATTTATTGATTTATAGGCAGGAAATAGGAAAGTTCAGGCAAAATATTTTTTTTCACCTCTTATGCCTTTGTGAGACATATTCATCCTAAAATATTAATATCAATGCCACAGTCTGACTCCATTTTTTTTTTGGTATTAACACGTGATGGTTTTCAATCCCCACCTTTCTTCTCTCCTTGCACTGGTCTGAATGTTTGTGTTCCCCAAAACTCACATGTTGAAATTTTTAACCATAAAGGTGACAGTATTAGGAAGTGGGGCCATTAGGAGGTGCTTAAGTCATGAGAGTGAGACCTCAGGGCTGGGATTAGTGCTTTATAAAAGAAATCCACTGACTAACCTAGCTCCTTCCACAAAATGGGCAGACCCAGGAGAAGACATGGCCTGTAAACCAGGAAAGCAGGCACTCACCTGATCCTGTGGGTATTCTTATCTCGAACTTTCAGCCTCCAGAACTGTAAGAAATACATTTCTGTTGTTTTTAAGCCACCTATTCTGTTGTACTTTGTGACAGCAGCTCAGACAAACTAAGATATCCTTTGCCTTTTGTCTGCGCAAGACTCTGAGAAAGTCCCTGAGCTCCTCTTTTGCCTCTGAAAGGAAATTCAAACCTCACAAAACCTGGCTCCCTAGTGGAAACTTCTTCCAGGTGTACTGTGTAGCCAGACTTGCTCTCTGGCTCACTCAAATCAGCTTGGAACTACTTCGTGGGCCCATCTCTCCCCAGGTTTCCCTTGGGGGAGTAATTATCTTGCTGTTGGAGTATCTCCAGATTCAACATTCAACTTGTTTATTGGAAGGGGGTCTATCTACCTCCATGGGTGCCTTGAAAATACTTAAATAGCTATGCCATTTCCTTGTGTTTAGGTGGCAGTGCTGTGCTAATTACAGAAGTAGAAGGTACTAAGTACCTGGAAAAATAGGAGTCTTTCTAGCCAGGTCACACAGGAAGTACTATGAATTCACCTAAATAAATCAGAGCTCATTGCCCAGTTTTCCTATCATTTTAGTACTTCAAATATAAACTTAAGAGAATGGCAACATGCATATATTTGGTGTGAACTTCTGAAGCAAACCAAGAGAGGCATATAGATATATTGTTCTTAGTGAACAAATCCACATTTAGATTTGTGATAGTAATCATATGGATGAGCTACATATTATTTCACCTACTACCTGTGTTCTAGAAAAAAAAGCCCTGTAAGTGAATTCAAGTAAATCTGCAACTGAACTACCAAAGGAATTCAAATAATTGATTAGGTAGGTCACTATAAGAAATTATCAAAGTTTCCAAAATTTATGAAAGAAGATAATTTATCAGATATCTAAAAGCCTAAAATATTTCTCAATTTTGGACACAAAGTTATATATCTACATAGTTTTATATGATAATTCATTAAAATCAGATCCATAGAGTAATATTCTTTCTTATTTTTGTTGCAATTAGGTGTATAAATCTGTATAAATCATAGAAATCTTTTATATATTATTTTCTTCATTTAAAATGTATTAAAATTTAGGGGCCGCCTGAGTGGCTCAGTTGGTTAAGCATTTGCCCTCGACTCAAGCCATGATCCCAGGGTCCTGGGATCAAGCCCTGCATCAGGCTTCCTGCTTGGTAGCGAGTCTGCTTCTCCCACTCCCTCTGCTCTTCCCCTGTTCCTGCTTGCACTCTCTCAAATAAATAAATAAAAATCTTTAAAAAAAACACACAACTATTTTAGAGTGTACTAAAGTTTATAAGACAGTTTTATATGGAAAATAAAATAATATAGTAGTTTTTTTATGATTTGTCATGTAATTTTTTATGATTTGTCTAGGTAATAATTCTTATATATTTCCCTCTTCCATATTGACTAAAAAGATTATCTTTTTGAATAAATTTGTAAATGGATTTTGATCTACTTTTTATTTCACACTTAAAACTACATCTGGATTATTGACTTTTTTATCAAAATTTGTTTCACAGGTTCTACTTTATAATAATTAATATAGCTTTTAGAAGGTGATGCTTGAATTGGTGCACAGTGTAGGTCTGTGATGGATTGTGATTAACTCATCGGCTGTATCTGGAACAGGTTTGTGTATTGATTCTAGATCCATATTTACACATGTAAAAAAAAAATCACATTATACATTCATTAAGAGTCTTAAGGCAAAATACACACCAATCAAAGAATACATATTTTTAACAAAAAGAGAAAAAAATTAAGTCAATAGGATAAATGTTATAATTCCCTATCCTTGTTTTTTCAATCTAATCATTTCTTGCCTTACCAAACATTTAGTTTATTTTCCAAAACCTTCAATGACTTTGACTCTCTTATAGGACTTCAAACTAACAGTGAAAACAACAAAAAAAGTTTAATCTATTAGTCTTTCAATATCTATATCAGACTGAAAAAAAAAAAAAAAAAAAGACCAAGCTGTCAGGGCTCCTGAATTTTAGACCTGTATCTGGTACTAACCAGTTTTATTACTGAGAAGTCTCAGATTGTCCTCACTTGCATAAAGGATGCCAGACTAGATTTTTATCTAGAAACTCACACATCTTTAAAATTCTATGTTTAGATTCTCCATTATTTCTGCTCTACTCATGCATGTCATGTTAGATTGTAATCTTTCTCTAAGGGGTAGAAGGAAGTAGAAAATATACGCAGTATTTTTTTTTTTTCTGTTAAATCTTTCACTTTGTCTAAACAAAGATAACTTTTATCTTTGGGGAAAATGTCATCTTTCCTCTCATTCATGAGTTGATCACTTTAGTTGAAACTTGATGTAGTCTAAATCCTCATATACAATATGTTTGCTTTATTAATAATTAGCAACAGCTTTTAATGGAAATATTATTCAAGTTCAAAGTTGTTAATCACTTACATATAATATGTAGTGTGATATATATTAAGGAGTATTTTGTTAAGAAATTTTCAAAGAGCATTTTTTACAGTTGGTGTCACCACAGCTTACTGAGTTTCTTCCCATTAATTATATGTGAGACAAAAGAATGTAATTCATAAAAGTGATTAAGATAGTTCCATACTCTTAGGGGGAAGGTAAATATGTTTTGTCTGATCGCTTCTTTTTTGTTTGTTTGTTTTTCAACTCTACAGCAAATAATGGGTAAGTCAAAGTAGTGGTTTTGTTGTTTAGAACATCAAGGCCCTTTAGAAGAGACCACTGGTTTTCCAAGGGGGTGTTAAAAAACAAAGCTTTATGTTTAGAGAATTGAAAAAGACAAACTTAATATGCAAGTTTGGATCTTTGAAAATTGAGAAAGGCTGGAGATCCTGAAAGTGATGAGGACCTGAAAGTGAGTGCTACTGGGAGGTGACACCTCAAAGGGGAAAATGGATCACTTGATATAGTGGCTATAAAGTTTCCATGAGATTCCATGTGGCTGAGCTTTGCAGTACTGGAGTAGAGATGATCACCTTTAAAAAACAAAACAAAACAAAACAGAACAAAATATTTTGTTTTGTTTTGTTTTTTAAAAGATTTTTTTTGTTTTGTTTTTTAAAATGTTTTATTTATTTATTTGAGAGAGAGAGAATGAGAGAGGGAGAGCATGAGAGGGGAGAAGTCAGAGGGAGCAGACTCTCCCCTGAGCAGGAAGCCTGATGTGGGACTACATCCTGGGACTCCAGGATCGTGACCTGATTTGAACGCAGTTGCTTAACCAGCTGAGCCACCCAGGTGCCCCAGATGATTACCTTTAAATGGATCATCTAGATCAGTACAAAGAGGAACCACAATTATAATCCTACAAATTTAAAAGTAGATTTTCCACCATTTTCCTGGAGCCACATAAGCCTCTGGTTCTGATATTTTACAACAGGTAGAGACAGAGATCCTGAAAGCAAAAACACATTAGATTATTGCCAATATTGTTAAGAAGTTCAAGCTGAGTTTAAAATAATTTTTGAATAAATTATAATAACTTAAAATAAATTTTACAATGTGGCATTTATTGATATCAGTTACCATGTAGTAATTCATAGATTTTACACACACACACACACACACACACACACACACACACATATGCACAAAGCATCACTTCCTCTGTAACAGGCAGTGTAATAAGCATGAAGGATCTATCACTCAAGAGGACAGAAAACTATTCCACTGAGAGAGATGGGGAAAGTAAAATATAAACTAACCTCAGATAGTTACAAATGCTATGAGAAAAAAATTAAGTCCTTTGACAAGTCATTCTCCAGACTAGATGAACAGGCCCCCAGAAGAGATGCTATGTAATCTGACCGGAATGATGAAAAAGGGTCAGCTATTGGGATATCCAGTGACAATTAAGGAAGAGAAACAAGTGAATAAGATCTGAGTGGGATCATTCCGCATTTGAAAAATTCAATATATGCTAAAATGGCCCCAGGAATATTATCTTCTGTAAGATTTCTCCTTCATTATAACATGCCTTGGGTTTCCTGGATAGGTATAAATGATTTTAGACTTTTCATATAGGATTATAGCACCTCCCACCCCATTTTTCACTTGGTAGAGAGGGGCATATTTCTTCAGGATTCTCTAATAGCTTAAATCTGCAGGAGTTCATAGGGAATGAGGAAGAATGTCGCATTCTAGAAATATCGATAAAAAGTGTTGTCACTTACAAGAATGATTAGGTTTTAATGATATATATATACACACACACATATATATAGCTAAAAATTGACATGACAAATCTTTTCAAGATACATTTATGTTTAGCAATATACCAAATTTAATAGTACCATTAAACTTATATAAAATTCTTAACAACAATAACAAAACAAAAACTTTAACCCATCAAACAAATTCCTTTCCATTACATAAAATTTAAGGCACAGGAAAAAGGAGTAAAAATCACCATGAAACATAACTTGTTTGAATAGAGGCAGTAGAGCAAGACGTATCAACATTTTATTAATTATCGAAGTATGTTGTGCCGTAATGCTGAAGCCATTGCTCTGCTCTAATTTTGGATATTTAACCACCTTTCTACAGGAAACAAAGGATAAACGTTTACCAATGTACCTTGGACATCCATCTTTATGCATTTTTCTCATTTAATGTCTCTAGATCATATATACATCTATTTACATTAACATATCTGAAGCATTACCTTTACATACAACTAAGAACACTAAAGAATACACTACAATCCCCATTTGTGAATATCGTCCTCTGATTTATGTATCCCTGTCTCCTCCAGTGCTGGGTCTTGGAATTACTAGATAAATCAGGGTGATTTCTCTCATATTACTAAAACTGGTGTTTCTCTAAAATAATTTGTGAATTTGCCAGAGGTCCAATCTCAAGTGTGCAACCCTGTGAAATACATGTTATTTTGTTTTTAATTTACCACTTTAATCATTTTTAAGCACAGCATTCAGTAATGTTAAATGCATCCGAATTGTTACACAGCCAATCTCCAGAACATTTTCAACTTGCAAAATTAAAAATCTGTATTCATTAAACAACTCCTTCCCCCAGCCCCTGGCAGCTAAAATTCTTTCTGTCTCTATGAATTTGACTACTCTATGTACTCCATATAAGTGGAATCATACAGTACATGTCTTTTTGTGACTGGTGTATTTCAGTTAGCGTAATGTTCTGAAGGTTCATACATGCTGTAGCATGATTCAGATTTTTTTTAAGGTTGAATAATATTTCATTGTACTATACACTACATTTCACTTATCCATTCATTGATGGACACTTGTGTGGCCCCACCCTTTGCTTATTGTGAGTAATGCTGCTACAAAAATGGGTATACTCTTATCTCTTCAAGACCCTGCTTTCGATTCTTTTGGGTATACACCCAAAAATGAAATTATTAGGTTAGATGATAACTCTATTTTTGTTTTATTTTATTTCATTTATTTTATTTTATTGAGAGAGAGAGAGAGAGAATGGGAGGGGGGAGGGTTAGAGAGAGAAGGAGAGGAAGAATCTTAAACAAGCTTCATGCCCAGCACAGAGCCTGTTTCAGGGCTTGATCTCATGACCCTGAGATCATGACCTGATTTGAAATCAAGAGCGGGACGTTTAACCAACTAATTTACCCATGTACCCTAAGAATTCTATTTTTAACTTTTTGAGGAACCATCACACTGTTTTGCATAGCAGTTTTCCCATGTTTTATCCCTACCAACCATGCCCAAGAGTGCCAATTTCTACACATTTTTGACAAAATTTTTATTTCTGTTGTTATTTTATGCTAAAGGGTATGAGGTGATATCTCACTGTGGTTTTGATTTGTATTTCACTAAGGTTTAGTGATGTTGAGTATCTCTTCCTGTACTTAGTCATTTGTATATCTCGTTTGGAGAAATGACTATTCAAGACCTATGCCCCCCCTTTTTTTTTAAATGGGGATCTTTTGTGTTGCTGACTTCTAGAAGTCATTTATATACTGTAGATGTTAATCCTATACCAGCTTATAATAACAAAAAAAAAGAAAAAAAGAAAAAACTCCCAACAAACAGAAATCCAGGACCAGACAACCTCACAGGCAAGTTCTACCAAACATTAATTAATTAATTAATACCTTTTCTTCTGAAACTATTCTAAAAATAGAAGAAGAAAGAAAACTGAAATTCACTCTATGAGGCCAGTACCACACTGATACCTAAACCAGATAAAGATACCACACACACACACAAAAAGATAACTATAGGCCAATATCTCTGATAAACATAGATTAAAAAAAATCCTCAGCAAAATACTTGCAAACCAAATCCAACAATACATTTAAAGAAGCTATTTACCATGATCAATGGGATTTATTTCTGGGTTGCCAGGGTGGTTCTATATTCACCAACTAATCAACATGATACATCAGATCAATGTAGAGGATAAAAACCATATGCACATTTCAATATATGCAGAAAAAGCATTTGACAAAGTAAGATATCAATTCATGATAAAAGGCAGCCAGACAACGAAAAGAAGTAACATGCATCCAAATTGGTAAGGAAGAAATAAAAATTACACTCTTTGCACATGACATGATGTTATATATATAAAACCTGAAAGACTCCACCAAAAAACTATTAGAAATGTTTAGGTTTTTAATGCATTTTTTTCCTTTGTCATAGTTGGCAGGGTTTTTGATGCATTTTTAATTAATTTTTGTATATAATGTAAGGTAAGGGCCCAACTTCATTTTTTTGCAGTAGATATCCAGTTTTCCCAACACCATTTGTTGAAAAGTTGTTTTTCTCCATTGAATGGTCTTGGCACCCTTTTTAAAAATAACTTGACCAGGGATGCCTGGGTGGCTCAGTTGGTTAAGCCTCTGCCTTCGGCTCAGGTCATGATCCCAGCATCCTGGGATCGAGTCCCACATCGGGCTCCTTGCTTGGCAGGGAGCCTGCTTCTCCCTCTGCCTCTGTCTGCCTGTGCTCGCTCGCTCTCTCTCTCTCTCTCTCTAACAAATAAATAAATAAAATCTTCAAAAAAAAATCACTTGACCATATATGCCAGTGAAACTGTTTACATATATATTATATTTTGGTCTTAGGTATTTGTATTAGCCTGATTAATGTGTTCAAGTAATGCCAAAATCTAAGTAATGAAAAGTGAGACTTTCAACTTTTAAAAATATTAGGCAAATCTGAACATCTTAAAGTAATACTTTTTTCCCACAACACATTTATGAGTGTTTTTGAAACTTAAAACTAATGCCGTGTTTTACAGATTAATTGAAAGACTGAATCCATTTGAAAATGAAATTAAAATATTAACAGTATTTTGGAAGTTATTTACTTAAGTGGCCAGAGAAATATTGCCTTTGTAAAATATGATTTGTTGGGGTAACTAAATAAAAAGAAAACAATTATATTACTTTCCATGTCTCGATCGCAAGTGGTTGTGATACACTACTAGGGCACCCTAGGAATACAGAAGATGGCTGTCTCAGCTATCTGCTGTGTACTGGCACCTGTCTTTACTACCACTAGCCAAGTATAAGCTTACCCACCCCATCTTTCAGAAAAGCATTATCCCTGCCTCACTCCACTTCAGCATATTTGTAAATTATCTGATACCCCTCATCTAATGCACAAATACACTTATGATAAAGTGAGAGTCCACATGTTGGAGTTGATAGACTCCGAGTCAGCTGCCAGGGTACAAGAAGAAGTGTTCTGAGATGAAACCCCAGTTAACAACAGAGAGGAAGGTCCCATATGGCATCCATCTAAAGGGGATGTTGAAACTACAAATTCAGGAAATAAATGAGCCCTGTGTTGGGGATTACACGATCACTGGTTATCCCTCAAGCTGGACCCAGGCAATTTGGAGGTTCCTCACGCTTTCCCTTGTTCTTGGAATGTGCATTCCACTTGCCTTCTCTGCTCCCAGAAGCTCCCTAAAGACGCAGACTTGTGATAGTAATGTGGTGATGACACTATCTGGACACTATACATGACTGAGCCCAGTTAAGGCCTCTAAACTTTTGAAATTATAGCAGGTGGATGTGGAGATCTACTTGTCTTGTGTCCACTCAAGACTAGTCCTGTAAGTAAGTTCCTTTCCTTATTAAAAACTGCCCCCTGGGGCGCCTGGATGGCTCAGTGGGTTAAAGCCTCTGCCTTCAGCTCAGGTCATGATCTCGGGGTCCTGGGATCGAGCCCCGAATCGGGCTCTCTGCTCTGCTCTCTGCTTCCTCCCACTCTCTGCCTGCCTCTCTGCCTGCTTTTGAGCTCTCTCTCTGTGTCAAATAAATAAACAAAATCTTAAAAAAAAAACAAAAAAAAACCTGCCCCCACTCTGGAGTGGTCTGCCTCTTTTTTCAGTCTCCCCCTGCTGGTGTTGGACTGCACCCAGGAAGCTCCCAAGGTTGTGAAGCAACACCCTGGTGTCTCATACCAAAAAGGAAAATGTAAGAAACTGAAATTTACCTAGGTCATCGGACAGGGTTTAGGTATGCCTAGGATCTTAGTTATACTTGTGAAGTAAACTGAGAATGATTAATAGACTGGAACATAGTTTAGGAAAGTGAAAATTAGGAAGAGAGAGAGAGAATATGAGAATAAGCAATGGAAGATATGCATTTCTTTACTTGTAGTAAGAATTACACCACACACACACACACACACACACACACACACACACACAC
>ML102828.1:0-51887 GCA_003697995.1 Taxidea taxus jeffersonii | reverse complement strand
CACACACACACACACACACACACACACACACACACACACTCTTAGATAATAAGTGATAAGAAAAACTTAAAGCAGCAAAGAACTAACTAACATAGTGAGAAAAAAGTGATCATTTTAGGTAGGGTGGTGGGTAGGAAAGGCCTCCCTGTGGCAATAATATTTGACCTAAGACCTGAAAGAGGTGATGTATCCAGCCATGTGCTTAGCTGTATACTGGAGATGAACATTCCAGGTAAAGAAAATGGCAAAGGGAAAAACCTCTGAGGCAGGAACAGGTCTTGTTTCACCAAGGAAGAGCATGAAGACCAGTGTGGCTGGAACGAAGGAGCAAGGTGCAGAATAGGAGATGAGTTTGGACAGCTAATGGACTCCCAATCATAGAAAGTCTCTTGGAATAGTTATGCTTGAGTAATGTAGGACACCATTGTTGTTTCTGAGCTGAAAAGTAGGATAATAATGTATCTGAAGTGTGTTACTCAGGCTGCACTGTTGAGAATAGGCTTCATGGGTCTGGTCAATCATTTAACTATGACCCCATAGTCCATGTTAAACGTGGCTCACTGTGCAGTTACAATGTCACAGCCATTTTCAGAAACAGAGTCAAGTTTCACTAAAGTAATTTATTATATGAGACAAACAGAGAGAATATGAAAAAGAGTGTGTCTGCAATCGTCTTCACAGATTTGACAAAGGAAGTCAGTCCAATAGAAATTCATTTCAATGGAAATATATGACTACCTCACATCACATCTTTACCTAAAGCTCAGCATAATCTATAAGTTAAAATGAGATTGAGAATGATTGAATTCTAATTCATTTTCAGGGGAGATTTTCTATCATTAAATACTTTGCTGGCAATAAG
The DNA here is from genome assembly GCA_003697995.1 of Taxidea taxus jeffersonii. Lineage (NCBI taxonomy): Eukaryota > Metazoa > Chordata > Mammalia > Carnivora > Mustelidae > Taxidea > Taxidea taxus. Next base: position 51,025 of record ML102828.1, on the reverse strand, counting down.
ATTTTGAATAAAAAGAGAAAATCAATTCGTTTTTAAAGAAAAACATCAGAGGATATAAAAATTCATAAACATGTGCAAAAAAAACTTCTCTATCCTACCATCTGGGAAATTATAAAGATCATTCTACACAAATTCTATTGCAGGTGGTTGAACTGAAAACTCTTGACATTCTGATAGTTATAAGAGCAATAAATGGTATATTCACAGGGCTTAGAAAATATGCAGAAATATAAGCATGCTGTTTATTTATAGTCATACTGAAATTTGCTTTAGTGCAATTATATGAAAACAGATGTTAGAGATAAGTATGTACTGAAAGAACAAACTCCATCACTGACAATAATACATCCTTTCTTGATTAAAAGTAAGAGTTCTGAAATAATAATACATACAATTGCTATGAATTAATATGGTCCTTTTAATATTAAGCTGTTAATATTCATTCATTTATAGTTGTTTTCACATTTCTTATTGATTTCCTTTCTGCTTGTGCTAAGCCATCTGTTATAAACTTAGATTTATTTAGAAAAACACCTTCTGCTTGGTTAGAGACAATCAGAATTTAGATTGTAATGGCATTCCATACCTCTTTTTGATCCCCGTAGAGAAGGAAGTCTCAAGTTGACCTTCATGTACCTATTTAAGGAAGGCTATTATTGAATGCTATACTTGATAAGGTGATCTAATTCCACAGGAATAGTAAAACTGAAGAAGAGGGTAATCATATTTGGAAAAGGGTAGGCTTATTCATCCAACAGAAAATAGAGAGGAGCAAAGCAATATTAGGGATGATGTTCTCATTTAGCACAAGGTGAAAAGAGCTTGAAAACTTGACACTGGTTCAAATTCCTCCAGAATAAAAGTTTTATGTTAATTTTCTTGTAAACAAAGACTGAACTCCACAATATTTAGCCTACATTCTTTATGATAACTGGTTACATATTGAGCAAGTGACTAATTTGTATCACATTTGAAATTCTATTACAATATTCAGGCATATGTTGTTATTTATATTTAAATTACAGGTGTAAAATGTATATCAATTGGGGTTAGTATGAGTTAAAAATAACAAATTTTGATTAAGAAATAAAGGGAAGATGGGGTACCTGGCTGGCTCAGTCAGTGGAGCATGCAACTCTTGATTATGAGTTCAAAACCTATGTTGGATGTGAAGATTACTTAAAAATAAAAAAAAGTAAAAATAAAAAAGAAAGGGAAGATTAATATTTTTCCTTACAAAATCTTCATTTAATTATATGCATTTGATTTCCAAACAAGGTGCTAAGACCATAGAAAAGCTTATAATTGAAATGATAGACTTAACAGAGAACACTAGAGAAATTCCAGAAGTTTAAAAAATCTTAAATTAGAATATTAAAACTAGTTAGTTCAATGCAGTGTTCCAATATTTTCAAGAAACTGTTTCCCTTATAGTTATGGCCAATAATCACCCACGAGATGTGAGCTTTCACCCTTAACTAACCTATCTCTCTCTCTTTTTTTTTATGTTATATTAGTCACCATAAAGTACATCATTAGTTTTTGATATAGTGTTCCATGATTCATTGTTTGCATATAACACCTATCTCTTAAATTACCTGTATTCATTGAGTAATGCCAGCTAAAGTAACAGTTTTATGTTAGATTGAGTGATGAGAAGTAATGAATATTTCCTTTCTTCTAAGAAATATTCTCTAGGAAACAATGGTAAAAAAAACAAACAAGCATTTTTACATCCTCTTGGAGATAAGTACAACATATTACAATAGCAAAAAAGGAAAGTAGGTTCAGAACTTTTTTTTTTTTTTCCTTTTGGAGGGATTTAGCAATTAATTGACAGTAACTTGCCCAGAGAATTGTCACTTAACTAGTGGACCTAAACTTAGTAGCATTATAACAAGTGGATGAAGGCTGAGGTAACCAAGACATTGAAACACATGAAATAAAAATGAGACTGTCCCAGAGGGAATAAAGAGTTTATCAGCAGAAATCTAAAATCTTAAAGGGACCCAGAGCTCTCACTGCAATTCTAAGGCATTCAATTAAAAAACAACTTTTGTATAAATTCTCATTCAACTACCTAAGAGTTTAAAAAGGAATTGTTTATTGTTGTTATTTTACTAATATATATTCATATAATATAGATGTACTGATAAACTTCAGAAGGATTTTTTTATTTCAGTGAAATTTGTATTTAGTTATTGCAAATAAATGTATTTAATGTAGTGGCTTTCATTGATAATTGCAGGTCTGAATACTCCTAGATTTCTTCCAGCCTGCAGTATTCTGAAGTCATTTTAATGGTCAGATCCATAATGTGTTAATGAGTAGGCTCTCAGTCATCACCTTATCCCACATTCAATAGTACCCATTAATAAAAAATTATTCAAAATGTGGAAATAAAGATGGACCATGATGGCATGTCCTTTCCATATCATAGAGCACTGCCTAATAAAATCACCTAAAGGTTAATTAGCTAGAAAAATCTAATTTTGTTTGACTTGTATTTGCTATTGATTGGAAACCAAACTCTAGTGGTTGATTTGTAGAGAATCAATAATATGAAAATTATTCCTCATCTGGTGGAGAAGTTATTTCTAAAAGTTACAATTTAATTCTCTTTGAGGACACTGACCACTTTTGTGTTTTATTGAGCAATCTTTTTCTATCATCTTTTGTTTTTCATTTATTTCCTTTCTGAACCAGGGTTTTTGCCCTGATGATTCCATCCTTAACAAATTTAGTAAAATGTAGCCATATACTAAGTACTATAAAAATTATATTTTTAACATATTGAGGATTTAGTTTTGTTACATCTGGGACAGTCCAAGGAGACACTTCACATGTGATATTACCTTCAGATAGACCACATGATCACCAGTTGTAACTATTTTAGTTTACCCATCACTCTTTTTTTTTCCCATCACTCTTTAAAAAAAAAAAAAAAATATATATATATATATATATATATATTAGTTTTCTATTGCTACATGAAAAATTACCATGTTAGCAGCTTAAAATAATACAAATTTGATATCTCACAGTCTCCATGGTTCTGGTGTTTAGCATGTCATGGCTGTGTTCTGTGTTTAAGGTCTCACATGGTTGAAATTGAGGTGTCATTGGGGCTTGTGTTTCCTCTGAAGACAAAGTGTAATCTTTTACAAAATGGTACTAGAACAATTGGTATTCCTATGCAAAACAAACTTCAATCTATACCTAGTGTCATACAACATTATTTAATTTAAAATGGATTATAGACCTAATTATAAAATGTAAAACTAGAAAACTTCCTGAAGAAAACGTAAGAAAAAAATCTTTGTGATCTCAGTTAGGCAATGATTTCTTCAATAAGGCACCAAAAAATGATCTATAGTCAAATACATCAGAGTTTTCTATCAATGCAGCTCTTGCCTCTTTGGTATCCTATGCTGCAAATTCTTGCCATCTCTGTCTCCCTACACCATCACTTCCTCAACTCAGGGAATCAATCCATCATGCTCCATTTGAGTTTCCCCTCACTAAATTTACCTGAGAATTTTCTCAAGGTGTAATCCGGGACAATCATAGGACTCACCACATTTGTTTCCCATCCATCAGGGATCACCACCTTTCATTGTCTGATGCCCCTTGTCTTATAAACTGTTGTTAAATATATTTCCACTCATTGGTTATTTCAAGTAGAAAGATAAGTTCTGTTACTCAATCTACTTTAGATTCTTCAGTCTCTCTGCCTCCCTTTCTCTTGTTCTTTCCATCTTCCTTTCACTACCAATCTCCTGCAGTAGCCTTTGTTGTAATTGTGAATTCTGGTACCATTGATCTCTAGGTGCCTCAGTTTCATAATCTACAAAATAGTAACAATCAGAGAATTTGCTAGGATTGAGTGTGGCAAGGGCTAAGTGAGATAATAAGTTTAAAGTTCTTACTGTTCTCATATTGGATTTTTCTATCTTGGATTTTTACCCTCTTTATCTAAGATTCCCTTCACCTAAGATTAGCAATGCCACTTCAATTAACTACTTCAGTTGCAGAGATACGGTGGCTGCTATTTCAGGACAGCCAAAGTTACCAAATTGCTAAACACCTTTTACGTTTTCCAGTGGTGTTTATTACAATGTGTGGATATTGGGACTATGGGAACTCAGAAGGGTCAACTTGATGATCTGTGATGATCTAAGTGAGAGAAACTCGTATCTTACACTTACAGTATAGGAAGTTGGGATATTGAAAAATAGATATCTTAAAAATAGTTTAATAGAGAATCTGTGGGATTTTGTGTTCTCTGGGTAATGACAAGGGAAAAATAAATAAGAGGGTGCATCAGGGAGAAAGAGAAAAAGTCAGATTTGACATGAATTGGGGAGATACAAGTCAAATGATACAATTTTGAGTTAAGTGAGAGACTTAAGTGGATATATCAAGTTAAAAAATTTATGAGTCTACAGCTCAGAGTATAGGTCTCAGCTGGGGAAAAAAGTGAGATTATTCAGTATACAGATTATATTTAAGTTGATGATGTAATAACACAGAAAATTGATTATCAAAGATTCACAAAAATCATAATTCTTAGCCAATACCAAAAATAGATGATGATTCTATTGACACACATAAATGCATTCTATGTGAAATAACCCAAATCTTTCAGACATGGATTCAGAAAAAAAAAAAAAAATCATCATTCCCACTTTACTATGCATTGTGGTTTTGGATTAATGGACAAGGTATAAACAATGTGTGGAAACATTCTCAAAAAAAGTCATTTGCTTTTGGGGCTCCTCAGTTTCACATATAAAGGATGTTTACATTCCTACCTCCTATTCTCCAGTCAGCTATTCTTTAAAAGAATCCATAAACTCTCAAATGTACATACAAGTAGCAATTTAGGCATAATGGCAGATCCTAATAAAAAGACATTTCTTTCCAAGTAGAGAATACCATCCTTATCTTTCTATTAGTAAACATCACAGCATTTTTATAAGGAGGTAAGTCCTAGGTCAATCATTCACACCCTGAATCTCAGAGAAATGTTCTTGACTTCTTGAGGTTCTCAACTTCTTGATGCCGATTTCACTTCTTATTTTTCTGGCCAGTAATTTTTATATCATTGGTGGATTTCAAATCAATCTCCCTAAATATTTTCTCATGGGGGATATAGATGGTACCAAATAGGTGTGATTCTATTTAATTCTATTAATTAATATACAAATTCTGCATTATATCATACTGCCATGACACAGAGATTAAAAGTTACACTATCATATTCTCTTCATTCCCAATAGAAATGAGCTTTTCCTATGTTTCCAGTGACTAGAGTAGCTATCAGAAGCCATTATTCAGTAAATTGCAGATTCTATCTGGTTTATGAACATATGCATATCCTGGATGTCATAATATAAACTTTTACAGATATAAATTCCCATATATCATATGACATTATCTATTTCTCCCCACATAAGAATAACATGGTATTAATCCTTTGGATTCAATCCCAGGAATTTATTGTTTCATCTTTGGCACCTGGGACATTACAGAGCAACAATCATGCCTTTTTCCTCTCTGGCATCTGTCATTGTGTCTTCTAAAATATGCCACCTTAGCCCAGGTCACTAAGCTTACTGACTGTGGATCTTTAAATACACCAGAATCTATACTGTCCTTCCTGAGTGAAGATTTAAGCCCTCTATCAGAACAATAATGAGTTTGGTATTTCATCAGCTTAATGATATGACTAGCCAACTCACAAATTATTCATCATTCCCAACTGACTGCTGATGCCATTCTCCTGAACTAGTGGGAAAATTAAATCCCTAGAATCATAAATCAACTGAAATTCCTATATCACATCTTGCCTACCATGTCTAATTGTCATCAAGTCACCACATCGTTGTTGCCATGGGGTGTTTTGGCATAGGACAGAAGAACTGTGCAGCCCATGAAACTCTCCACTGGGCAGAGTCTAACTCTAAAAATAGCTCAGTATGGGTTGCCATAAATAGCACATCTGCATCTCAAAAGGAGAGTCTGTGATGTATGACTGCCATGTAATCCTCAATTCTCTTCTCTTGAGGCTGCCCTGCTTCCATGCCATTTTTCTTAATGGTTTTTAATCTACATTCACATTTTAGTATACTCAAGGGAGTAGGTCAAGTGCCGATCTTCTGTAAAGGTAATATCAACTGGCATCCTACTCCACCCACGTAGCTGCCTTCATTTGGTATCTCACTTTAAATCTACACCATATGCAGAAACTAAGCAGCGTAACTCAAGTGTAATACTTAACTCCAGATATATTTTAAAAGAACCAAAAGCGTAAATACCATCCACAAATCATGCATTCAATGTTAGTTCTTACTGGTTGAGTCCTAGGTGTGCAGTGTGACATCTTTTTTCCCTGATTATCCAGATCAAGTTTTTAGGCAGAACCCATAAATCAGCACAAGTCAGTTTTCACTCTTTGCACAAAATAGGTCATATGGCTTTCCCTCTATTTGGCACTAAATGATACTGGCTCTTAGAGATAGCTAACAGTATTATGCTCTTGTTCTGAGACACTCTTATGGGAATAAAATTACTGCATCTTTCCCTGGAATTGCTAAACACTTAAAGGTGTCCTTCTGATTTACTATAAATTCCTTTTGTCTTTCATTATCTATTTTAACCTATATTTTCCCTTCCTTGATGGGGTGCTGTGTTTGGCCATAATTCTTACTTATAGGCAGACAGAAACATCAATAATAACTGCCTCACCAGGTCTTATCTTTATCCTGTTTCCAGGAAGAAGTCTAGGACTTGGTAGGTAAAAAGTTATAAGACTGTCCTTTCCACTTGGTAATGAGGACACAATCACAATTATATCTAAATTAACTGCAAGGGGCAAAATTTTACTCACTCTAATAATTTTAGTAATGTCCACTGACAAATTTAGCTAATAGATATTATATCTTATGCATCAATATCATTCCCTATCTTGGCATATGTTAATGCAGCTTTTGCCTTAGGGTAACCAATTCAAGTAGATGAAAAGAAAAATTTTGTAAAGGTAGAGAGATAAAAAGTTATATAAATGCATTATCACTCAATACCTCATTCCTTTTTTTAAAATTTTACATTTATATTATATTATTTATATTTTACAAGGTATTTTAGATCACATTAATAATTTTACATTACCCTTGGTCTATAATAAATTGTCAAAATCATATCATTTACATTTGTGAGTTCCAAAAGAATAATCTGCACTGAGCATAGAACACACACATGACAACTTCAAACACTCTAACCTTAACTACACCAATCTGTCACTGAGGTTTCGTTTAAATTCTGCATTCAAAATTTCATTGTTTACCCCTGAATACAATGGATAGTTCTAAATCAAGCTGAAAGTTTCAAAATATCATGGCAAGAAATAAGCCATTCTGATGAGATTTCTTCTTGACACATGAGGTGACTGAGTGTTAAGATATTGGCTTTCTCAATAATTCTGAGATGAGAAAAATTAAAGCCCCATGGAATCAAAGAAAATACATTCTGAGGTTCACCACAGACCTTGATTGAGACTTTTGTCCACCAGACTGACTTTTTCATTAGTTTCATCTATTTTGCTTTATAATCCTATGAGTTGCCAATGTATTGACATAGCTTGCTCTTGATGACAAAATTTCCTCTTTCCTGAACACTTTTAGGAATGAATGATACTAAAAATTGAATTGGGGACAAGTGGCCTGATGATGAAGAAAGACTCTATAAGAGTGTACCAGAGCATGTAGCAATAGTTTCACTGGCTTTGTTTATCCATCAAGCAATTACTCAAATATGATTTATTGATTACTTACTCTGGGTCACCCAGGGCTTTCACACCTCATTCCTATCTTCAGATCCTAATAACTGCTCCAGGAGAGTCCTTTTTTTATGCCTTCTAAATTCAATGTCAGGACATACTTATTTAATTCATTCAGCCAGGCTCTCAAACCTTTCCCATCACCTCTTTTAAGGAACACAGTGTTTAAAATTGTGCATTCAATAAAACCACTACTCAGAGGGTATTAAGGAATATAACATCTCTTGCTTAAAATATTTTCTTGCTTATAGTTATACATTTGTCAAATAAAATGTGTATGTCGGTTGGATGAAATATAGTCTGGCAGGCCAAACTGATAACCTGTTTGCTATCCCAAACTTTAATTGTACTTTCCACAGTTGCTTCTGAAATGAATAAACAAAGCATAGGAAAAACAAAAACAGAAACAACTCCAAATTCTAAACAATACCCATTTTTAGCTATGGGTAGGAGTTCATACATTGTAGCAAAGGGATGGCCTCTAAGCAGTAAGAATATTACCTAGAGATATCTTAAGGAGATTTCTTTCCTGTTGGTACCAGCATAGAGCAGTCTCTTAACACATTAATGGTTTCACTTGATTGAGGTTTAACTTTGCACAACCTCATCATACCCATGCATTCTTATTTCATGAACTCAGGTAACTAGTTCTAAGGATCTGACTATGGTATCTCCATAGATTTCCAATCTCTCCTCGGCTGGCAATTCGGGTTTTTTGAGAGGACTTCTACATGAATTACCTTGAGTCTTTCTGTAAATTTCCAAAGAGACATCCATAACTGAGTAAATCACACAGAAGTGGAGTTTCTCATCTAATTAGCTAGAACTTCCTTGTCTCATTATACTCTGAGGCCATTGGCTATAGCACAAGGATCTGCAAAGTTCCAAGTGATATTCTCAGTGTGGGAGCCTAATTCCATCTGTGCCTGTTAAATGGCCTGCTACCAGTTTCACCTAGTGTGTATCTTTTCCTTCCCCACTAGAGTTTTATGCCGTCTATCAAGTAGATTGCAATCAATTTCCAAAACAGTGACTCAACCCTCAGTTCTAATTGGGGACCAAAATAGGCTTTGCTGAAACAGAAACATAGGGTTTAGGGCATACTAGGATGGGGATAGGGGAATCCCTGAAGGGCTTTATCATAGGACTCTGTAAGTAGTAAAGAAACCAGGTCTGGTGTGCATGAACTCATAATGAAATTTTCCTCATCATGATTTTGGATCTATCGGCTCCATTTTGTCAGTGAACATTGTTTTGCTGCTCTCTGTCTATGGAATTTCTCCAACATTACCTGAGACATAATAGCTATTTCTGGTTTCAAAATTATCTGATATATTTCAGTGGCAGGAATGGTTTCTTTAAATACCCAGTAACACGTTGGAAACTGTCTCTCAAATAAGCTATAATATTTCCTGTGTATGGCAATTTTGGAGTTCAAAACGCAAGACATTTTAGATGAATAGTGGTATTTAATTTCTGCCAAAGGGTTCAGTCTGCATGAGTTCTTGTTGCAAGCACATTTAAAGCCTTACAAGACACTTAGAATGTGCCAGTGAGATTCCTAAAAAACTGCCTTTTGCTAATCTTTTAAAATGTCTACTCAGGGGCGCCTGGGTGGCTCAGTGGGTTGGGCCTCTGCCTTCAGCTCAGGTCATGATCTCAGAGTCCTGGGATCGAGTCCCACATCTGGCTCTCTGCTTGGCGGAGAGCCTGCTTCCTCCTCTATCTCTCTCTGCCTGCCTCTCTGCCTACTTGTGATCTCTCTCTGTAGAATGAATAAATAAAATCTTAAAAAAAAAATGTCTATTCAGAACCCAATTTCAATTTAGATTTCATTCTGGTGATCTTATGTATAGAAGCCATTAAAGTCCTGGGTTCATTAGAACTCAAATCGTCCTGCCAGACACTTGGAATATTTTTCAATAGTATGGTTAGACATTGAGATACCACCTTACACCAGTTTGGCCACCAGAATGGCCAAAATTAACAAGATAGTAAATAACATGTGTTGGAGAGGATGTGGGGAAAGGGGAACCCTCTTACACTATTGGTGGGAATGCAAGTTGGTGCAGCCACTTTGGAAAACAGTGTGGAGATTCCTTAAGAAATTAAAAATAGAGCTTCCCTATGACCCTGCAATTACACTACTGGGTATTTACCCCAAAGATACAGATGTAATGAAAAGAAGGGCCATTTGTACCCCAATGTTCATAACAGCAATGTCCACAGTCGCCAAACTGTGCAAAGAACAAAGATGCCCTTCAATGGACAAATGGATAAGGAAGATGTGGTCCATATGTACAATGGAATATTACACCTCTGTCAGAAAGGATGAATAACCAACTTTTATATCAACATGGACGGGACAGGAAGAGATTATGCTGAGTGAAATAAGTCAAGCAGAGAGAGTCAATTATCATATGGTTTCACTTATTTGTGGAGTATAAAGAATAACACAGAGGACATGGGGAGATGAAGAGGAGAAGTGAGTTGGGGGAATTGGAGGGAGAGACAAACCATGAGAGACTGTGGACTCTGAAGAACAATCTGAGAGTTTTGGTGGAGTTGGAGGTGGGAGGTTGGGTGAGCCTGGTGGTGGGTATTATGGAGGGCACATTGCATGGAGCACTGGATGTGGTGCATAAACAATGAATTCTGGAACACTGAAAAGAAATTTAAAAAATAAATAAAAAATTTTAAAAAATAGTATGATTAGAAAATTATACATGTTTCTAATGTTTGCAGGGCTACCCATGATTGCATTGGCACACAGACTAAAAATTTCACAAATTGGGCTGAACTTTGATATTTGGCTGGATTCTTCAGCCAGGTTTTTCTGTTCGTTTGCTTATTTGTTTGTTTGTTTTGCTAAATGGATACCCCAGTCTTTAACTTGTCTTGCCCTCATTTCCAGGAGGAGTCAACAATCATGACATTACCAATGCAGTACACTAACTTAGATAATTAATGATTTTCAAGTTCAGGTTCCTACAACACCAGATTAAGAGTGTACTGGTGAATTCAGATATTTTGAGTCAAGACCATGTGGGTATAATGCATATCATTCACATATTTGTAGCCATGACAACTTTTGCTGGCTCTAGGGTCTATTGTAATCTTCCTCAATCCTCCCAACGAAATTTCATTCAGATATTTTTCGATGGAAAAATGGTGTCAAGATATGAAATTAACAGATTAATATCTGTCTCAACTTTTTTTAAAAAAAGTCAGAGTTGAAAAGTCATTGTCATCTTGTTTGGTCAAGAATTGAAACCATGGGGACGCCTGGGTGGCTCAGTTGGTTAAGCAGCTGCCTTCGGCCCAGGTCATGATCCCAGCATCCTGGGATCGAGTCCCGCATCAGGCTCCTTGCTCGGCAGGGAGCCTGCTTCTCCCTCTGCCTGCCACTCTGTCTGCCTGTGCTCATTCGCTCTCTCTCCCTCTCTCTCTGACAAATAAATAAATAAATAAATAAAATCTAAAAAAAAAAAAAAAAAGAATTGAAACCATGAAATATAATAATTGGTGCAGCCTGGTATAAAGAAAAAAATGAGAGCTTTAGAATCTGATGTAGGTAGGTTTCTATCTTCTCTGTCACTTAGGAACTGTAATATGTGATACTGAGAAACATAATTCAACTACCTTTACCTGCAAACTATATTCATCACTGTTTTCCAACTAAAAATGTGAATGATAAAACATCTTATTTTAGAAAAGTGCCCTAAGAATTAGAGAACATTTCTGGAAAGCATATTCTCAATCGAATAGTACCTCCCAAAAGGATTGGTGTTATTAATGTCAGTAAACTAGGACAGTACTTATATGGGATATTTATTTATATGGGATAGATTATTAAAAAGGAATTAGTTGGTAGATTAGGTTAAATAACAGTTCTGTTGATACACAAATCACAAAGAGACTAGATCAATTGGACGTTTTAATAAAATATGACAGAGTTAAAACTCTCATCATTCATATTTTAAGCTGAATAGAAGTATTTTCCTCCATAATTTTCTTTGCTACCTGAATTGATTTTAAATTCATAGCATTTTAATATTTTATTATAACCTTATATAAATGAATTTTTTGAAACTGAGCACAAATATTTATATATATATATATATATATATATATATATATATTTCTACAGACTGATAGTTTCTATTTTTCTTCCTAGAGTGAGGTCTCATTGTACCTGTGTAATAGTATTTTAGATAATTGATTTGAGAAAGAATCATGGGAATTCTGCAAGGGGGAATCTTTTTAGGAACAATAATTAGATTTCTACTGGCTTTTAATTTACATACAAAATGTAAGTTTCACAGTTAGTTCTAAGAGGGGCAATTCATTCTGGAGTGTCTGTTTCTTGATCTCTGTGCTTCCACACAAACACATTTTCTTACCTCTATCCAGGCAACCATAAGAGGCAATGATGATGCAGGCAAGAATGTTGATACCAGGGATTCTCGCTGGTTCTGTATGAAATATGTTACAACATAGACATCTAATTAGCAAGAGTAATTACAAATAATCTTTTTCTCCTACCCCATTTCCTCTGATCATAGAATTAAGATTTATTTTCAATAACATATTTTTATGTCACAATTATTAGCAGGGGAATTTATACTTAAATTTATATTATAATTTTCTACTCTTAATGAGTTCATTTTGTCATATTTTAAAGCTATAATAATCTATTATGGGCACAAAACCCTACTGAAATATCTCATGTCACTAAAAGTTATCTTAAATAAACATATAACAGAATTATCTCTAAACATACAAATATTTTTTAAAGAAAACTTTTGTGTTTGTATCACATTGTGATCCCATCTGCAATACAGAATTAAATATGAATGCATGAAAATATAAAAGAGTAAATGTATTAAAAGTATAATTCTCTTTTTTTCACAAAGCTAATAAATTTACAGGTAAAAAAACTAAAAGCAAAGTGGTAAAGGAGAAAAACAGATTCAGGAGACATACAATTTATCATTTAGAAAATCAAATTAAAAGAGAAAACTACTGGGTAACAGAATCAGAAAACATGAATTTATATCACTAGCACTGGTTTCTTCCAAATACCTTTACTATCTCTCTCACTCAGGAAATAAATAATCCACCATTCGATTTAGAATGTGGAAAGACTGATGTACAATTTTATATAAATAAGAAGTCATACTCCCACACATTTAGAGTAGAGTGGTTTAAATTCAAGTTGTGGAAAATTCCAGAGGCTGTGTAGCTCTCCAATTGGAGGACTCTGGAGAAGCAGCATTTCTGAGTCTGAGAGCCAAATGTAAGTACCAGTTCAGTGTCTGCCTCCCCAAGGAATACCATCAGGCAGAAGTAAAGGTAGCAGCTGTCACATGGTCACATGGCAGTTCCCCGGAGAAGGGGATCAGTGCCCCTTACCTTATCAGACGGTGGTGGGAGCACCCAGAAATCTCTTTACAGCCCTTTCTTGTGTAGAAAAAATGTTACAACTAAGGAGGATCTTGGGGGGTGTGGGCAGGGAAACAGATTCAAATTATTTGAAGAAGCAGTTATGAGCCTGGTCCATGATGCTAACTTCTTTTACAAATACATTAAAAACATAAAATTCAGTCTCCGTCTTTATGAAACTTTCATTTCAGAGAAAAGGTAAATCCACCTGAAACAAGTTTTCTCTTCCTAAAATGGGCAATAGAAGAGAATTATATATATAATATATATTATATATACACACACACATTTCATATGTATGTAATACATGAAAAATAAATTTAATCTGCCCTTTGATTAAATGTTTCTTAGTCTTCAGATTTCACCTACTTGAAGCATTTTGACAACACTTTAGAAAGAGAAAACTTTATTTTCTGATTTTTTTGAGAAAATTACTAATCAGAAAGTGCAAAATGTGTAATGACATCTATTTTGCTTTTATTATTGAGCAATTAAGCCAGACACGTTCTCTGTTAATCAGTCAGGTGAGCACAGAAAGAGTTGATCTCAGCAAGATCCTCTTTTCCGGTCCTTCATCAGTTACTGTAAATAGGAGTCCACTAGGGTTGCAGCACAGTGTTCACAGAGAAGGCTCTCCCACCGTGCTTTTGTGTGGCTTTATTCCAAAGGATGAAAAAAAAGAAAGATCCCCCTCTACGCTATAATATTGTTCTTGGTATTTGGCACTGGGTAGGCTTTCAGATTCCTGAACAAAAAAAAAGTGGGGAAATGTTTTATTAAGATCAGAAAATAAAAACAGGCTTTCAATTTTGTCTAAAGTAGAAAGTGAGATTATTGATTTATGAAGTAGAAAAATAATGATTCAATATTAATAGCCAAACTATGACTCAGAAATTAGATCAAATACTACTTTTAGATACTAACTATATTCAAATGAATTTTTCACTGTGATAAACTAATACAAAATCTATTTAATAGAAACTGAACGTATATACAATAACTATGGTTATGACAAATGGATAAAAACAATTTCTCCCGGTTAAGTTTTTGTTCTACATTAGTATTTCCCAAAACAACCTTTTTAAGGGCATTTATTTCAAAGCATTGTAAAAGTCTTCACAGAAGGAAAGAGAAGGAGGTTGATGGAGAAAGAAAGAGAGAGAAAAAAGAAAGAAAGAGAGAAACAAGAAAATAAGTGATTGAGAAACAAAAATTAATGTTTTAGAATCAAACAATGTAGTCTGTGAAGTTAGAGTTTTCTATCAAATAAGACAAAATTTACATTACCTGGGAACTACTGTTGATATACTATAACACCATAAATATTTTTCAGTTTCCTGAGAACATGGTAGTATGCCTCAATTTGTTTTTCCATGAGAAACCAGTCCTGGAGATGTTCCATGGGATGTGTGCACTGCCATCCAAAGAAAAGTGGTCTGTGTTCAACAGAAATGACCTCTTCTATTTGCTTTATTAAATTCTGTATTTCATATCTCAGGAACTGGGCTTGGCACAAAGTAACCTCCCTAAAAATAGTTAAATGAATGAATCTGTCAAACTTAGAAAATTATGTGTGGTAAATACCTTCTCTAGAAACATTTTAGGAACTATCTATCTTTTTATCTACATATCTATTTCTAAGATATAAGTTACATCCTTTGCACTCAAATGCCCCAGAAACATATCTTTGTTTTCTATAATGTTTCAATTCTTTTTCTTTTAAGATTTTATTTATTTATTGGACAGAGAAAGAGCACAAGCAGGGGGAGCACCAGAGAGAGGGAGAGGGAGAAGCAGGCTCCCCACTGAGCAGGGAGCTGATGTGGTACTCCATCTGGGATTCCATCCCAGGACCCTGGGATCGGGACCTGAGGCAAAGGCAGATGCTTAATCGACTGAGCCAACTAGGTCCCCCATAATGTGTAAATTCTTAATCCCTACAGCCTAGGTGGCAACAGTCGTGAGCTCCCATTGCCTCTGAGGTCTCTTATCCCTGTCCATCCACGTGACCTTCAAGTCCAGTGGTCTCTGCTGCACCTCTATAGTCTCTGCTCCTGATTTCCATACAGGAGGGATATCGAAGTTGCATGGAAGAGAAATGCTAATAATCTTTTCTCAAATTGTGTATGTATATGGCAAGGCTTTAAGAGATCTGACGGAAATTACTATGGAGTCATTAATGACCTGTTCAGGCACCTCCCCAGCTATTCCTGATGTTGATATGAATTCTCCACTATTCTCGAAGCTCAAAATCTTTTTTGTATTTCCTTGCTTTGGATAGTGCCT
The DNA here is from genome assembly GCA_003697995.1 of Taxidea taxus jeffersonii. Lineage (NCBI taxonomy): Eukaryota > Metazoa > Chordata > Mammalia > Carnivora > Mustelidae > Taxidea > Taxidea taxus. The sequence continues at coordinate 35,454 of ML102828.1, read as the reverse complement.
GGTCTGTGATTTCCTCTCTCCAGATGCATCATATTCTGCTCTGGAATTTTGACACCTCAGTAAATATGAACAGAACATTCATTGCTGTTGTAGTCCTGAGAATCTCACTCCAGACAAAGCAAAATTACTCACCCTTCATGTTTTGTTTTTTGTTTTGTTTTTGCAAACATACTGTCTATGCCCAAACCCCCTTCATGTTACAGCCCTTTGATTGTATAGAGGGCCTAAACTTTTGGAGAAAAAAAAATACCAATTGCTCATGTACTTTTTCTCACTCTATATCCCGTACCTTTACCTGTACATTATTTGAACAGAAAAAGGAAAATATACGGATAAAATGTTTGCCACTGCTATAACAAAATACCATAAATTGGGACGCTTATAAGAGATAGAAATGTATTTCTCATAGTTATGGAGGTTTAAGTCAGAGATCAGGGTGTCAGCGTGATGGGGTGGGAGTCTTGGGTTGCAGACTTCTTATAGCCTATGTGGAGGAATGTTTGTGCACCACCCCCTAGCCCCTTTCAAATGCTAAAATCCTAATTTTAAAACCTAGTGTGATGCTATAAAGAGGTGGGGCCTTTGGGTGGAATTAGTGCCCTTTTAAAAGGGGGCCCAGGGAACTCTTGTTCCCTTTCCTCCATGTAGGATACAGGTAGCGTTATAGTGAAATATTTACTTGCCATATATACTAAAGGCTTAGGAAAAAGGAACTCAATAAAATATTTTAATAAATATCATTCAAATCAATTTGAGTAAGCAATGTTCTACATTTTCTCATCTTTCATATTAACATCAGATGGCTGAGGGTTCTGTAGAATACCTTTTGGGGAAAGCTTATTTAAGTGCTTACAAAGATTGAATTGTGAATATTTAGATTGATATATAAAGTACCACTAACCAGTAGTTATGAGGTTACTGACAGCCTATAAAAGAAATGTAAAAATGAGGATTTGCTTACTTTGAAGAAAGTGTCAAAATGATGGTCATCAAATATAAACTGAATAATTATGGAGTGTGGAAAACAATTGCTTTTCCTCTTCACTGAGAAAAGTAAAAGCAAATTTTGAAGCAAGAATTTAATTGAAGAAAAGTAGATTGTTCATTATAGAATGTGTAAATAGTAAAGCAGTTCACCAAAAAAAAAAAAAAAAAAAAGACATAGAATTATAATTCCTGGAGAACTTTAAAAGCAAGAGAGAAAAGTGTCTTAACTAACAAATATACAATTCAGCCTACATGCACAAAATAGGACAAAAAATATGCTTGAACCGTATTTTTTTCCTCTTAATCTCTCAGGTAGAACTAACCTACTATTCACCATCCACTTTCTTATGTTATGTTCATTTACCTTAGACTTAAGTTCTAATCTAATTTTAGAGAAAGCCTCTACCTAAGAACAAAAGGTCACAAAAGGATTTTTTTCCCATCCAAATCTAACAATCATGTTGCAGCTATCTTGCAGCTCTTATTCATTCTTTATTTATATCATTCATTCTGCCAAAATATTTTCCTTGAACTCCTGGTGCTAATTACTGATGGCTGACCTCCTGAATTCTATTTTCTACCAATATTCTTTTGCAAAATGTGGTTTTTAAAACTTAATTTTTTCACTTCTGTGTAATATTTACTGAATTTTCCAAATAAAAAATTTTGGAACTTTTGGTATATTTTACTATTTTATTTGGAAAAACAACAAACAGAAACAGCATCTGTTCTTCCACCAAGCAAAACTTTAAAATATAATAATAAGTATTCTCAGAGTTCTAAACACTGATAAAAATACCTAAGAAAGGTTGTATTTGTGTGATTCAAATATTACAATTAAAATGGAAAATTTGCTTTACTGTAGAAAATGTTTTTAATTAGAAAAAAAAAATCACACTTTTAGCATGAACCAAATTGAAGCTTCTAACTACCAGGTAAAATATTTCTCTGTTATTACTTAATCAAATTTTAGAAATGTTGCCTTAGTACTAAAAAAATAAAATAAAAAGCTGTTTTATCTGGGATAGCTACCCAAGGAACTAATGGGAGAAATAGGATAAAAAGAAATTTAAATATTGTACAATAGTGTTTTTTACTTAATCTTATAATCTCCCTTTGGCCCCTGAATACACAAGATTGAAAGAAGTCTAAAATATGAATTTTTAAAATAGTCTTTGAGATAACCTGAAAGAGGTAACAAAGAGCTACAGCTGATTTTACCAATCCAGGGCTTCTTTTATGCTATCCACTGCCTGCAGAGTAAAGAACACATTTATTTTGTAAAGGTCTGGCTTCATAAATGGATGGGCTAGTGATATGATTTGAAGGATTCTGTGGCAGGTCAATGTCTACCAAATATTCTACACAAATCCAGATGTTATCCATTGAATCCTGTAAGTTATCTTCCATGAGATTCTCCCATAAAATATAAATATTCATAGAAGGTTTCTTTTTTCAAAGTTATTTATTTATTTATTTACTTGAGAGAGAGAGAGAGAGAGAGAGAGAGAGAGACAGCACAATCGGGGGAAGGAAAAGAAGGAGAGGGAGAAACGGATTCCCCACTGAGCATGGAGCCCAGTTGAGGGACTCCATCCCAAGACCTCAAGATCATGATCTAAGCCAAAGGCAGACACTTAACCAACTGAGCCACCCAGGCACCCTATGAGTTTTAATAATAATAATAATAATTAATAATAATATTTATTACTAGGAGCACAAATAGCGATGACTATGATGACATGGCTCACACATTTATAGGGTTTACTATGAGCTAAGTGCTGTTTTAAACGCTTCACATATATAAATTCATTTAATCTCAGCAATAAAGCTAGGAGGAGACACTATTAAATTCCCAACTTTACAATCACAAAAGCTGGAGGACAGAGATGCTAATTTGTTCAAGGTCACACACCTATTATTAACAAACCAGAATACATTATACAAAATCCCTTTATGGTGTCAGAGACCACTCAGAATCACATTTCTCCGAAGGGAAGAAAGATAATGGACTTCACTGTGAATATATCAGGTGTCTAGGTAAGAAAGTATATATACATGAGGGTGGGAGATAGGAAATAGAAATAAAAATGGCACATCACTGATGAAGAAAATTAAAATAATTCAAGAAAAGAAGAAAGTTTTAATGACAAATTTTAGCTACTCCAGGGTTTTTAATTTTTTTTATCTTTATTTTTAAGAGAGAGAGAGAGAGAGAATGCACAAGAGCAGGAGGAGGAGTACAGAGGGACAGGGGAGAGAGAATCCAAGCAGACTCCACAGCCAGCATGGAGCCAGATGTGGGGCTCTTTCTCAGGACCCTGAGATCATGATGGGGTTTTTAATATGGCCTTAATTTTAAATATTTTTTTTAAAGATTTTATTTATTTATTTGTCAGAGAGAGAGAGAGAACGAGCACAGGCAGACAGAGTGACAGGCAGAGGCAGAGGGAGAAGCAGGCTCCCTGCTGAGCAAAGAGCCCAATGTGATTCTCAATCCCAGGACTCTGGGATCATGACCTGAGCCGAAGGCAGCTGCTTAACCAACTGAGCCACCCAGGCGTCCCAATTTTAAATATTTTTAATTGAATTTATAGGAAATGCTGTTTGTTGAAAATCTTTTACTCATCAACAAAAAATGAAATGTTAATGCCTTTATTCCTCCTTATTTATATTTAAAACTCAAATCTCCAATTTCCAATAAGGTGTCTACTATGTGTGTTTATCCAAATACCTTCTAATGAGTAAATGCACTTCTTATTTAATAAATAAGCAAATATTTTTGCTGTAGCTTCTGAGAATTTTGGTTATTTGTGTCATGAATTCTCATGACAAGCTTTAGTTCTTTGCCTGCTAATGTATAATTAACTACAAAATCTCTCCAAAATGCTGGTCAGTATTTCCTGGATAGCCCTTCCCAGCAGCACCTTTTGAGAATTGGTTCTAAAAGAAAATTCAGGCCAAGGTCCAACTGGCCAGTCTTCTAAAATCATCTTTTACCTTGGAATGTTCATTTAGAAGAGATTTACAGTGACTTGTCCTTCATAAATTCATTCATTTATTGTCCTTGCATTTTTATGGTCAACATCAGATAGCAATATATAAAGGGTCAAAGACATTTTAGAAATTGAATGATGATTTTCAAATAATAATAGCTAATATCCATGAGCAGTTACCACATTCCAGGTATTAACTTTATTATAAAAGGTAGGTACTGTGATCATTGTTGTTTTATGAATGAAGAACCTATGCTAAAATGTTAAGCTACTCAGCCAAGTTACACAGTTGGTCAGCAGCAGAGCTGGATTTCTAAGCAGAGCTGGATGAGGCAGAATCCACATACCTAACTTCTGCTACATCATGAAGATAATAATTATGAACAATTATTTAAATGGCATCAAAAGAACTATGTCAAGTTCTTTGGAAATTAAAGAAATTTAGTAATGTTTTACAATAACTCTCCATTTCAACCCTCTTGTTTGTGGTAAATATGTCATAACAAGGTAAAATAATAATGTAAAGTGTGAAAAAAATGGATAAAAAATTGAACACACATCAAGTTTTGCTGTATTGTTCCTAGTAAATACTAGTATTTATAACCATCACCACAACCAAATATAGAATATATCCATAATGCCACAGTTGCTTTATGACCCTTTCCAGTCCATATTCACCTCTCATAGGCAGCAGTTGCTTTGTTTCTAGTATTATCAGATTAGTCTTACCTGTTCTTAAGTTTCATATAAAAATATATCATATGGGATGCATTGTCTTATGTCCAGCTTCTTTTCTCTAACATAGTTGGTTTCTCAGTTCATCTATGTTTCTTGCATGTTAGTATTTCTAACTTGTTTTTCTTTTTTTTTCCTTCTTTCTTTTTTCTTTTTCCCTTTCTTTTTATTGCTGAGTAGTATTCTATTACATGAGTATACTGCATTCTGTTGTCCTAGTTCTTGAGTGTGGGCAAACAGGTATGGGCAATCATATGTCCTCTCCCCGGATATAAAGTTAACACAAAGACACTGTCAAAATAGAGAGGTTATTCACAGTGACAACATTGAAACAGTCCAAGGACAGCAAGACTCCAGTGATAGTGAGAGTGGTTAGAATGGGATCCTACACACATGATTTCAGTAGTGTTATCTTAACTACAGTTCTTGTTTATAAGTTTTCAATAGTCCCAGTTCATTTTTCTGGACAACTTCAGGCTTCCATGCATTCTCAAAGTTCCTTGATATCCTTCCAGTTATGTGTCCGGTTAATTATCAGAACTGCTTTCTATTGCTTTATATCAAGAATCTTTATTGGCTAACTCATTTCCTTCAGCACTTTAAGATTACATATCCAACACCTTCATTTTGCACACTGTCTAAGCTAACAAGTTTAAAAGCTCTGATCACAGCATTAGAAGTATTTGCTGACAGGCTGGTTAAATTTTCTTGTCATTGGATCAATGATTGCTTTTAATTCAGAAAGATATTAAAGTTCAGGACCATGAATTTTCTCATGTATTTATTTACTTATTCATTCATTCATCAAAAAAATAAATAAACACAAAATGATGATATAGAAAAATGTTTATTGCATGTTTTGGGATAAATGTTAATATACATGTGATAACATTATGTAAAAGACATGCATGCACATTTTTATGCATACATTGAGATACTGCTTTCCAAAATTGAAACAACATTTATATAGCATAGAAATAATTTTTCAAAATCATATTATTGGGGTTTTTCTATTTTTCATAATAAATATAAATTGCTTTAAAATCAGAAAAATGGATTTTATAAAATTAAGTCTATGCCATGATCCTATTACAATTTTGTTCTCTTGATATTTAAAAGAAGTAAGATATAGTTGTGTCATAGTATGATATAGACAAAAATTAATATAAAGTAATATCTTTTCAAATTCTGTCTGGAGTAAAGAAGAAGCTAAGAGAGAAGGAAATATTGTCATTCTTCCTGGAAGAAGGTAGAGTGAAGATACATTTTTTCAGGAAACAGCATGTGTCTAGAGTATTAGATGTGTTAGAAAAAGTGGAAAAAGAAAATTGGGAAAGAAAATTAGCAAATTATCCCTTAGAAAGATCACTCTAATCTTCTATTCCAATCTTCCAAAAAGAAATCTCAATTAGTGAGTTTGAATAAGGTCTATAGATTAGGTAGTAGTTCTGTATTAATGTTAATTTCCTAGTTGTAATTATTTTACTATAGTTATGTGAAAGAATGTCTCTGAAGAAATATAAACAGAGGTATTTAGGGATAGAAGGCATCATGTCTGTAACTTACTCTCAAATAATTCAGAAAAACAATTACATATACCAAAAGTAATTGTATATAAACAACAACAAAAAGAAATCTCAGTTTGGTTCAAAGTTGCATTAAAATATCTTAAATGATGAATCTATTGATGAATCCCCTTTTAACAAATTAAGAACAGCTTTTGACATATAACAGTTTCTAGGGAGAATTTTCTTGATTTCAATGATTTTATTTTGACAATTAACTTCTATTAATGACAATTGGTGTTGAATACATGTTCCTTTTAAAATACATTTCTTAAACTGTAGAAAATTATTGATGGAAGATTTTGATGTAAGAACAATGTTGAATAACAGCATAAGTGGGTCGGGTACAGAGATTTGTTGGAGTAAGGAAGACACTGTTACTAGTTGAGGTTTAAAAAAAAGTAATTGAGCAATTTGAGGTTTTGAATTGAAAAATTACTTTCCCAAATATTTTTATGCAATCCAATTCCTTTAAATTAGCTCATGTATTTTAAATAAGTTTTCAGGGACACCTGGGTGTCTCAGTGGTTTAAGTATCTGCCTTTGGATCAGGTCATGATCCTGGGGTTCTGAGATCGAGTCCCACATTGTGCTCCCTGCTCAGCGGAGATTCTGCTTCTCCCTCTGCCTGCTGCTCCCCCTGCTTGTGCTCTCTCTCTCACTCTCTCTGTCAAATAAATAAAGAAAAAAATGTTAAAAATAAATAAATAAATAAGTAAGTTTTCAGTTTCCCCCACAATCATAATTATGATTGAAGATGTGTGATATAGTGGAAAAAGAAGCAGTCAATAAGGAGGGCACATGATGTGATGAGCATGGGGTATTATATACAACCAATGAATCATTGAACATTATATCAAAAACTAAAGATGTACTATATGTTGGCTAATTGAATTTAAATTACAAAAAAAGCACTCACAGACTCAACGTCTCTATTCTCTCTGAATATTTCTGAATATTTATCAAGCTTAGTTCTGTCATCTACCATGAGACCACCAAAAACTCCCTGGACAACTGAGAATTTCTTCCTTCCTTCAGACTTTCCCTTTTCTTCAAAAGGATTCCTTTAAAAACATATTGATAAATGAAGGCACTGGATCTGTCATTAATTTTCAGGCCATATTCTGATTTGAACAAAGATTCTGTGATGAAGGAGATGGAGTGATTAGGAACAAGAATAAAGAACTTATTTTCTTCATCTCCTCCACTCCTTCTCAACCTGAACAGTTCACAGTTTATGCATTTTAAAGATTTTATTCAATGAAAGTGTTCTGGAGTTAAATCTGAAAGCTTTGAATTATATTTTTCCAAAACTCTTAGCCAATTTTTAAAAAGAAAAGGATATATTCTATTGATTCCATGTGTTGTTCATATTATTCTCCTATGTTAAAATAAAATATATGTTTTTGTTGGTATAATTAAGGTAATGTATTATAAAACTTGAATGATCAAAACTCATGTGCTATTAAAGATATGCAGGTTTACTTTTTTAGAAAGGAAGGTGCTACAGGTTATCATACAACTATTTTTCTTGTGGATATCACAATTTGTTCCTGAAAAAGTACTGAAGAGCTGCCTTGTTAAAGAAACCTTCCAGTAAAATCAGAGACAAAAGTGTCGAGTTCATACCAAAAGTTTCTTTGTTTTTCTCATTTTTCACATAAGACGCATACACATAAAATCTCATTCAAAAGTCTCACCATCAGAAAAATGAAGCAATTGAAACAGGTTCAGATTCACTTTACAGGTTTTTTTTTCAATAAAATGTAGTTTGACATATCTGCAGAATAAACCTATTTAAACTCAGTAGGGCACTTATCTCTTCCTTTCCCTGAGGTGATACTATTGAATACTGAGTACAGTAGCATAGAGCAATTACCGTCATATTAAAACAACAAAATTTAGCTTCTAAAAGGGCTAGAGGACTAAGGTATGAAAGAAAAAAAAAAGATTTTAAAACACAGAGACACACAATGCTAAGCCATTAACTATTCATTTGGGCACACAGGAGAATTTAAAGATGCATTAAAGAATCTGGGTGTAGATTTTATCATCATTTATGACAGGTGTCTAGGGTAATAGTAAGATTTTGATTTTGATTTAACCTTCACATGAAAAATAAGGCTCTGTGGATAAAAAAATATTTATGAAATGTAACTATTTAATAAAGGTTTCAAATGTTTTTTAATTGACTTTATTTTTAAATAGTTTTAAAATTACAAACAAAATGAGAAACTGGTCCAAAGAACTCACATATACCTCCCTCACTGAGTTTCTCTCTAATTACTATTTTACATTAGTATGGCACATGTGTTGCACTCAATATACACTACTACTATATTTTTTATTCAGATTCCTTTAGTTTTTATCTAAAGTTGTTTTATGATCCAGAGTACCACATTACATTTACTTGTTATGTTTCCTCAGGCTTCTAACAGTTCCTCAGGCTTTCCTATTTCTACGTGTGATTTTGTAAGATGTTGCAAGATGCCCTCTACTGGAATTTGTTTGCTGCTTTTCTCATAATCAAACTGAGGTTATGATTTATTGGGAAGAAGGCCGTAGCTATAAAGTGCGTTTTTTTCCACATCATATCAGGGGTACATACTATGAACATGATTTATCACTGTTGACATTGACCTTTATTATGTGGTTGGAATAGTGTTTGCCAGGTTTCTCCACTATAAAGTTACCCTTCCTCCCCATATTTTCATATTGTACCCTTAGAAAGAAAGTCACCACACACAGATCACATGTAAAAAGGGTGAAGTATTCATCTAAATTCTGTGGAATTATTCTTCAAGAGAGATTTGTCCTTTCTTTTCCAATTAGTTATTTACAAAATTATTTATTTATATCATATGAACTCAATTGGTTAAGCAACTGCCTTCGGCTTAGGTCATGATACCAGGGTCCTGGGATCAAGCCCCGTATTGGGTTCCTTGCTCAGCATAGAGCCTGCTTCTCCTTCTGCTGTTCCCCCTGCTTATACTTTCCCTCCCTCTGACAAATAAATAAATAAAATCTTTTTTAAAAATTTAAAAAATATATATTGCTAAGATCTTGGAGAAGCCCTTGCTCCTCTTATTGGATAACAGTATTAGAAAACCAATATATGTACATTGAAGTCCACACTGCTACTAGAGTGTTGATATTTCCAGGCTCTCCTAGCTGACACAGGAAGAAAATATACATGTGTATACTAATCTGTATATATACATATACCTGTACATAATTTATATTCAAGTATATGTATCTCTATTTAGCTGGGAGTTTATACTGCCTCCAACTATAATCCATTACCTATGAGTCATTCTAGCCTCCTCCTCATACATATCCATAAATTCAAACTGAGAAACCTGGCTTCCACAGCCTTCCATTCAGTCACTCAGTTGCTTTTTTCCAGTATTTATTACACACACACCAGATATATATATCAGGCGTATATATCAGTATCAGAATCAACCTGTGGACCCCATAAACTGGTTTTCAAGCATAGTACAATGTTTATCTGCCACTGCTTTGCCTTTAATCTTAGAGATTAAAGTTTCTCTAAGGCTGCATCTTTCCCTCCATCCCCTTTTGTGAAGTTGTTTCATGCAGTTTTGATATAGTTGACTTGTTCTGTCACATTCTACATTCCATCGTGTGATCTCCCACCTGTGAACTTCCACGTTGAAACAAGTAAAGGCAAGTGAAAATAAATTACCAGTGATGACTCTTTTATGCTGTGAGATTCTGTAATGTGAACACAATTGAAACTTTTTTTGCTTCTGATAGGCTTAGGGGCTTTTATGTTGTTGTGTTGTTGTTAAGGTAAATATTTGAATGGTATTATTTTGGCCACAACAAATCATTCCATATTTTCCTTTTCTGTACCTACTTGCTTTGAATATACATAATACGTCATGTCCATCAATATTTATGTCAAGAATACATTACTTTCTCAGGTAATCAATCTTAAAAAAAAGTAACACAGATGCTTTTGTAGAGCTAAACTGGGTGAGGTTCAATATAACATAAATGATTTGTAATCTGTGAACAAATAATTTTTTGACAATGTTAGAAATGTTCTTTATAAATTTAGGTAGATGTTGGGAAAGATGAAGTCAAGGGTTTCCACAAAATTTACTGTTATGTCTCCCTTACAAACAGCTATTTGTAAAATATATATTTCAAATCAAACCATCTTCTCTATATCCAGGCCATTGATTTCCTACATAAAATATTTGTATAGGAAAGAAACAATGATTAAAACTGTGTTCTGTTTTATCCAAGAAACACCTGGAACAGAATTGATAATGATGTTTATTAAATATGTAGAATTCAGGATTAGATGAATGAAACTAAAATGTAAGAAAAATCTGGAACCTAAATATTGCCTCAGAAACATAGAGAAGCTCTGGATTCTGTTATCAAGCAAATCACTTTTAAAATCTCTTCAAAATATTCATAGAGAATTGAGAATTGTTACAGGTAGTTAATACTGATTGTTTACTGGAAAGGTAACAAATTTCCATAATGGACCAATTTATTTAAGTTCCATTATTACATATGAGATGTGTTGTTAGATTAACTGTAATGATGTCCAAATACAAAATTTAAATTGTATTATATAAAATTCTGAAAATGTTTATCTGCTACATGGTTAGCATAAAAAGCATTAAATAGAGCGTACTAGTAGTTACTTATTTTTAAAAATACTGGTTCACCTCTCCAAAGACATGTAATAATATACTGGGAAATATTTCTATTAAAATACAGTTTGAAGTAAGTATAATTACTTTATTTTAGACTATCAGAAAACAATAAACCTAAATTGGGAAGCAGTGACATATAAAAATAACCATGGTTTTTAAAGCTCTTTGTGTTCTAAGGGAAACCAAAGTATATTTAAGATTGACTTGTTTCATGACCCTTTATTCTTGTGCTATAGATGGGTTTCATGTAGCTATGGTAGCTAAATTGAGAGGCACTGTTTACTTTTAGGACCCCATTGATTTTTCCACACCTTTTTTATGTGTTGCAGTGACTAAAGCAATACTTTGTTAACAAAAGAGTGAATTAAGATCCAGAGTAAAATGTACAGTAAGATAAGGTTGACCTTCAAAGAAAAGGCTGGTAGTGCCTAACACAACTCCTAGACAATTCCTGGACTATATTAGGAGTTCAACAAGTATGGCTGATTGAAAAAAAAAATAGTATAATTAAATATATAACAAAGTACTTAATTAACAAAATATTTAAATTGGATCATAGTATAAATGTAAATATACTAAGATCTAAAATGAGTGAAGGAACACATTGCTTACATTTATTTACTAAACCAAAATTAGTAATTATATAGTTATAATTTTTTCATAATTAGCATTACCTAATAACAAATATTTGAAAATGGTTTGTTTGAACAAATTTATATAAAAATTTAAGTTAAAAAATCCAACTGTATCCATTCAAAATTCATTTTTATTTATATACTCAGAAATTATTTTTCTGCCTACATCTTTGAAATTATATAAACAAAGAATTTTAGTTGAGATATGTTAAAATGAAAATTATGTAAATAAAACTAACATTTTGAGAGATTAATTCTTTTTGAATGATTTTATACAAATAAAACTAACTTTCAGCATTCATAGTCCTTTTGGTTGTTAATATAAAGAATTACTTTCAGGAAATAACACTCAACCTCTCTCTATGGACAAATTCAAGAGTAATGTGAAATAATATTGCAGTATATGCTGCAGTTGTCAGATTCAGTTCTATTGTACTACATTCATGCATATTACTTCTAGAACCACTAACTGAAATATAAAGGAAGTAAGAAAATGGATACCTCACACAACGGAGAAATAATGCTGATTATATGGGCTTTCAGCTATCTGAGAAGAATATTTTGACAAAATTAATATATTTGTAATTCTCTAACAAAATATTCTGCTAAATATATAATTTTTATTTGTCAAGAGCACAATTCACATGTGACTTTCAAATTCAAGTATCTTAGGGTCTGTATACAATTCATCAACTCTCTTTTTCTTACCATGGGGACTGATATTCCAGATGGTGGGAGCTGCATCCCCTAAATTATTGACTGAGATGGAATTAGAGCCAAGGCCTCAGAAAATTCACAGTGGATATGCAATGAAAATGATCGATAAGTTTTTGTTTTGTTTTGCTTTCAACCACTTCAGCTTAACCTAGCCTATTTTTTTTAAAGATTTTATTTATTTATCCGACAGACAGAGATCACAAGTAGGCAGAGAGCAGAGAGAGAAAGGAGGAAGCAGGCTCACCGCCAAGCAGAGAGCCCAATGCGGGGCTCAATCCCATAATCCTGGGATCATGACCCCAGCCGAAGGCAGTGGCTTTAACCCACTGAGCCACCCAGGTGCCCCTAACCTAGCCTATTTTGTTTAAAATACAGGAAGTTTCCTAATAGTCTAGTCATTTGAGTTTTGCTTCAATGTAATGTTTATATGAATATAAAAAAATGTGATCATGTACTCACTGTCATTTTTGACTGATGGTCCTGCCAAATAAAACAGAGAGGATTAAAATTATGTCATATTTGTAAGTATATATATATATATATATATCATTTTTTTTCCAACAAAGATTTAGTATTATTGAATTTAGGAAAGCATATAACAAGGGCTCATTCCTAAAGGGTTCCATGTTACCTTAGTTTTTGTGTGTGTTAAGTGTGTGAATGTTTGTGTTTTACTAAACAGCCAAACTTTCTTTTCTTTCCAAGTTTTTAGAAATTCCAGTTAGTTAACATTCAGTGTAGTATTAGTTTCAGGAGTAGAGCTTAGTAATTCATCACTTAAATACAACACCCAGTCTAAAGAGCCAAGTTGTCAAAAACAGAATTTATTTGTATTTCCATGGGACATATTAAGTTATGATCATTTTGTCACATGTCAAAAAACTTCTGGAAGCAATTTTTATTCCTCAAATTATGAGTTCTTAAAATGCTAATAATAGCTAGGCTAAAGAATGGAATGAAACACAGAAATAACTGTATGCTGCAGTCTAAACTGATGATTTCAGGTTCCCATATACATTCTAGACCTCAGATGGTCAAGGTAATGAGAATACCCATGGGTTTCCATGATTTAAGAAGTTTATGGATGGATATTCTATAATATTAATCAAAAATGTTATCTTATAAACCCCATATGCTAATTTTACTGATAAAATATACTAAAAATAGGGACACCTGCATGGGTCTATTGGTTGAGTGACTGACTCTTGATTTCAGCTCAGATCATAATCTCAGGACCCTGGGATCAAGCCCTACATTGGGTTCCACACTGAGCAAGGAGTCTACTTGAGATTCTCTCTCTTTCCCTCTCCCCCTACCTCTTCTTACATGCACATGCTCACTCTCTTTCTCTCTCTCTGAAATAAATAAGTCTTTTAATAACAAGATATCTAAAAAAAAAAAAACATTCTTAGTTGCCTTTGCTTTTAGAACATTCTGTTTCCATTGTTGGGGAACACAGCACAATGTTGAAAAAGGCAGAATCTGAACTTTGTGTGGCACAGATACAGATTTGATTTCAAGCTCTTCCAGTGTACTGATTGAGTAGTCTGAGACACATAAATTTCTTTGAGTCTTAGTCTCCTATCTGAAAGGAAATTTAAATGTAGTGTTTGTCCTATAATTGATTCATATACCTAGTATGAATATTAAAGAGACAATGCACGTAAAATTTTCAGTATTTAAACCAAGTATGCAACACATACTGGCTAATATTAGTTTCAGTAATTGTAGTAATAAAAATAGTAGTTGATGATGATGCAACCACAAAAATAAAATGTTTTCATTATTTAGAAAGGTAAAGAAAAGAGATATACAATTGATAAAAAAACACAAAACTGTTTAGCTCAAAATTAGTTAAAAATTATATGATAAATAATAAAGTTATGAAATTGCTAACAAAAGATTAGAAATTATTCCAAAAATTCCATTATATTTTCAGTGATCAAAAGCTAATATGTATATTTTAGTTCTAGATGTTCATTTCCTTCCGTATTGGCCAAAAAGAATATAGAAAGCAAGTCTAATACTACAAAGTCAGTATCCTAATGTCTGAGTTGGTATTAAGACAGGAATTTTAGATCCTTATGATGTTTGTCATGGTGGTACTATTCCATAAGCTCAAGTTTCCTGTTTGCAAGGAATGACATCTAATTCATAATCAAATATTTATTGAGAATCTACTCTTTTCCCAGAGTTCTTCAACATGAATATTTCTCAACAATCAAGTTGAATTTCTTTTTTTTATTTTCCTTCTGCAGCTTTAAAGAATAATCACAATGTACAAAAGACTAGACAGTAAATGCTCTTAAGCAAGCACAGATTCCCCTCCACACACACATACACACATACTTCTGTAGTTAACATTACACTGTTTTAAATATCAAAATAAGTACTTTCTCCAAATATCTTTCCTTGCATTGAGATATTAATTCTTCTATACCAAAAATTTTACATGGAATGCCATTTTATGGATTTGGAGATCTTCCAGAGTTGATACTTTGTGAAAAAACAAAACTTTTCCATGGCATCTTCCAAAGATTTGTAAATACAAAATTAAATAGAACTGGCTCCTTAATATTTTATGATTTTTCAGAACTTTTCATTTGAATTTTGTTTATGTACTTACATGAATGTGTGCGTGTGTGTCTGTGTGTGTCTGTGTGTGTCTGTGTTTTAATTTATGGCACAGTGGGCAAAAGAGAGGTGAAAAAGATTTAAAAAACACATAATCTAAAAAAATGACATGCCATTTGTCATTTTAAAGTATGTGCCTTGGAGGGATGCCTGGGTACACGGTTAAGCATCTGACTCTTGATCTCAGCTTAGGTCTCAATCTCAGGGTTGTGAGTTCAAACTCCATGTTAGGCTTCATGCTGACTGTGAAGCCTCCTTAAAAAAATAAAATTATAATGTGTGCTTTGGAGCAACTAAAATTTGGGTTTAACATCTCAATCTATTTGACAATATCTAATAGAACTTTTTGACAAATCTCTTTATAGTATAATTTGTATTCTCTCAGATAATATAAAATATTTGACAATATAAAAATATTCAACAATAAAAACAGTATTTTTAATGAGAATTATTTTAAAATTCAAGTTTAGGAGCAGCAATTATTGAAAGGAATTATTCTCCTTTATATGTTTTCAAAAGTCACTTTATTCAACTCACCAGGTTGTTAGTCTGATCTCACTTAATTAATGTAATTCTGGAAATTGTTTTCTTGAGTTTGAGATATTAAAAACAGTTTTATACAACTCTCTAATGATTTAAAAAATCCATGTTTTCAGGAAGAGTATCTTTCACATTTTCTAGCTGTTTGGTTATCAGAGAAGTGGACATTAACAAGCATAAAGACACTGTAAAATGCATTACTTCTGTTGGGCACCAAGTGTGGTACCAAATAGTACAAAGGTCAAACAGATTGTACTATATAATTGGAATCTACCTTAGGGATACATAGAAATATATACCATTTCTTCTTATCTCCTTTGATCTCCTGGTCTCTGGATCCTTTATGTATAGCCTTACATTGAATGGTTCCTGATTTTCCTTTATAACTAACTCCTTCAGAATCAACTTTCTACCTTATATGTACACAGATATGCTGAAAATTTAACTTCCCTATGGCCTCTGAGGTCATGTTGTGCACGTGTTTGTTAGGAAACTGAATCTCAATTTCTTACACTGCCTTTCCCCTTCCTTTAGATTGTACATTATCCAGTGAACTTGTAATAGTACTAAATGTACTTATCACAGTTTCAGTGCTGCCCTTCCCAAAGACTTAATGTAGCAGAATCCATTAGAAAGCGTAAGACATAGCCAAGCTCTTGGATATTTAAGGACACAAATTAAGAACCACTAGCATGATTAGATTGTTTCCACTTTTGATAATTCCTAAGGTTAGTTCATAGCTTCATCATAACTGCAAACTAAAAAATTTAGAATCATATTGAACTATCTATTCTCTTTTCACTCATATCCAATCAATTAACATTCATTCTATCTCAGCAGAATTTCTTGCAATTGTTCTGCCTTTGTTCATTCCCATCACAATTTCCTTAGTTCAGACCTTTTGCTATTTCTCATCTATAGTCTTTAATTACTCTTACTCCATTCCCTGCTACCCACAGGAAATCAACATTCCCATATATATTTTAGCCTGATGACATAGTTAAATCCTAGTCATTCTTGAAAAATGAGCTTAAATGTGAATCTCCTAATATTTGCCTTCTCCTTTGTAACTTCATAGTATTTTACATTTATCTCATCATATTTTAATATATTATTTTCACAACAGCATCTTCCACTAGATTATGATCTCATCAAGGGCAGAGACTGCACTGTTATTCCATATCCTTGACCCCAAATAAATATTTGTTAAAAATATTATTAATCTTGGTTAATGGCACTTTTAGTCTTAAGTAATAGAATTTTTATATTATTATTTCTCCTAAGGCCAAACGGTATATAAAGCCATGCAAACTAAACTGCCCAATTTTTGTGTATAGATTTTTGAGAGCAATATAGCTAAATTATATTTGAGTTTATTTTAAAAATAAAATTATTTAAAAATAATTTCTAGATGAAACACTACCAGTCACTGTAAGTAGAGTATTCTCATAAAACATTTTGTGGTTGGCCCTTGAGCTGTGATTAGCTTATTGTCCCAGGAAGTCTGGAATATAGTGAGCAAATTAGATGCTAACCTCTTTAATTTCTTACATAACTTCTTAATAAAATTTTAGAGGGGCTTTTCTCATAACTGTGCCATTTCTATGCTACTGTGATAAGCTTAGGAATATCCTAAGTACTTGTCCAGATTTCATCACCTATTCCTTTAATTATTATGATACTCTCCTTAAAGTTAGTTTTAGACTTCTCAAGGCCCTAAAAGAAATTATTTAGGCATAACTATTTAGATTTTCTAGATCTTCCACTAATATGCCTGTGTGAATGGAAGTTTAGAAGAAGGAAGAAGGAGCATGTAACATGTGCTGACACAGATGACCTGTGCTCACACAGATGTTGGCTTTATGATTGATTACATGTAGTATACAGTTAGAAAATAGTAATGTATAATAATTTTAAAAAGCACCATACTCAGGGGAAAGAAAATGGATTCCTGACTAATATAATTAAGTTGAAATTCCAGCACTGAAACTGATAGCTGTTAGATCTTGGTAAATAAGCTCCCATATTAAGTTTACTTATGTAGAAAAAGTGATAATAACATAACTTGCAGCATTGCTGTGAAGACTAAGTGAAAGTATATAAGCTCACCAGAACAATGCTTAGTGCATTATTTGTGTTCAACAACTATTCCTTTCTTAATTCTAAAAGAAGGAAGGAAAGAAGGAAGGAAGGAAGGAAAGAAAGAAAGAAAGAAAGAAAATCAAGTCAATATTTCTTAATTTTTTAAAAAAATTGCCAGATAACTCTTTTATAAAATTCTTCAAAAGTTCACATTGGTTTATCAATATATTCATGAAAGTGGATGCTCACAACTGTTAGGTACAAATGTGTAGATGCTCTGATGAATTCCCTATAGAAATTTTTATTTTAGAACTCAGGATGATGATTCTCAAGGTTCTAGCCAGGCTCAAAAAAGGCATGGAAGATATTAGAGAAACCATGTCCAGGGAAATAAAAGCCCTTTCTGGAGAAATAAAAGAACTAAAATCTAACCAAGTTGAAATCAAAAAAGCTTTTAATGAGGTGTAATAAAAAATGGAGGCTCTTACTACTAGGATAAATGAGGCAGAAGAAAGAATTAGTGATATAGAAGACCAAATGACAGAGAATAAAGAAGCTGAGCAAAAGAGAGACAAACAACTACTGGACCACGAGGGGAGAATTCGAGAGATAAGTGATACCATAAGCGAAACAACATTAGAATAATTGGGATTCCAGAAAAAGAAGAAAGAGAGAGGGGAGCAGAAGGTATATTGGAGAGAATTATCATATAGAATTTCCCTAATATGGCAAAGGGAACAAGCCAGGAGGTGCAGAGAATTCCCCTCAAAATCAATAAGAATAGGTCCATACCCCATCATCTAATAGTAAAATTTACAAGTCTCAGTGACAGAAAATCCTGAAAGCAGCCCAGGACAAGAAGTCTGTAACATACAATGGTAAAAATATTAGATTGGCAGCAGACTTATCCACAGAGACCTGGCAGGCCAGAAAGACCCAGCATGATATATTCAGAGCTAAACTAAACGAGAAAAACATGCAGCCAAGAATACTATATCCAGCTAGGTTATCATTGAAAATAGAAGGAGAGATAAAAAGCTTCCAGGAAAAACAAAATCTGAAAGAATTTGCAAACACCAAACCAGCTCTACAAGAAATATTGAAAGGGGTCCTCTAAGCAAAGAGAGACCCTAAAAGTAGTAGATCAGAAAGGAACAGAGACAATATACAGTAACAGTCACCTTACAGGCAATACAATGGCACTAAATTCATATCTCTCAATAGTTACCCTGAATGTAAATGGGCTAAATGCCCCAATCAAAAGACACAGGGTTTCAGAATGGATAAAAAAACAAAATCCATCAATATACTGCCTACAAGAAACTCATTTTAGATCCGAAGGCACCTCCAGATTGAAAGTGAGGGGGTGGAAAACAATTTACCATGCTAATGGACATCAGAAGAAAGCTGGGGTGGCAATTCTTATATCAGATCAGTTAGATTCTAAGCCAAAGACTATAATAAGAGATGAGGAAGGATACTACATCATACTCAAAAGGTCTGTCCAACAAGAAGATCTAACAATTTTAAATATCTATGCCCCTAACATGGGAGCAGCCAACCATATAAACCAATTAATAAGAAAATCAAAGAAACACATTGACAAGAATACAATAATAGTAGGGGACTTTAACACTCCCCTCACTGAAATGGACAGATCATCCAAGCAAAAGATCAATAAGGAAATAAAGATCTTAAATGACAAACTGGAGCAGATGGACATCACAGATATATTCAGAACATTCCATCCCAAAGCAAGAGAATACACATTCTTCTCTAGTGCCCATGGAACATTCTCCAAAATAGATCACATCCTGGGTCATAAATCAGGTCTCAACCGGTATCAGAAATTTTTACTCATAAAATGCAACAAATAACTTATGAAAGGTATTATTCTTTCATAAAAGTTCATTTTTGGAACTTTTCATTTTTAAATTTTTATTTTGAAAATGTTTTTGTTTTGCTTTTCACTTTTGCACTTACATATGCTAATCATGGAGGGATCTGAGTAGTTTAACAGTAAGAGGAAGCAGATTTGCCCATTCATATGCTAATAGGTTAGTTCTATAGATATGCAAGGTATCAAAGTGAATGTGAACAAGTAGGTAATTTTATTCAGCTCCACTGAGTTACCTAACCAGATAAAGTAAAAACATGAACCTGTTTTTTTTATTACTATTACAGTCATTATTATTTTTCTTAAATTAGGAATATTGTTTGTTATTATTTTAATTTAATTAAGGAAATTAATCACGTGAATCCTTTGCTTATCTAACTTTCTGTTCTGAAACATTTACCAAAGATTGAAGTAGGGAAGATTAAGCAGAATGATTTTGCTGCAGTTGAAAGGGATTAAAATTCAGAAAGTCTGATGCAGCAGGAATTCCCAAGATAGAATACCAGAGAGTAGGAAGCTATATAGAAGAAAGACATCTAGAAAACTGTTTAGGAGTACCATGGATTGTAGCTGAGTAATAAGGTACATACAGTGTAAGACTCAATTAGACCAAAAAAGGAATAAATATCAAAGAGTTATATGCTGAAAAACTTCTGGAACTTGTATAGGTTTGAGAGATGTTCAAGTTAGAATCTGAGATCAAATTGCCCACATTGAGCACCCAGCTTTTAGGAGAGACTCCCATGTCATATTCTTAGGAGTATAATGAAGATGGCCCTGAAGTTTAGTCTAGATAATAAAATGTATTAGTGAGACATGAAAAAACTCAAGCTGAGCCACAAATACTTTTACTGCTGATCAGAAAAAACTAAGCATTCTTAAAGAAAAACAACAAATATAGATACTCAACAATAAAATTCACAACAAATTTTTGTTTTAATCTAAAACAAAATCAATATAAGAGAATAAGTATAAGACAATAGAAATCATGAATATAAGGTAATTATCAAACATAGTTTTTAAAAATAGCTGTGATGAATACATACAGAAATTTTTTAAATGAACATAATAAGGAAAACAAATTATAAAACAGGAAATAAATGAAATTTCCAGACTATAAGATTCTGAAATGAAAGACAGTACTGAATGGGTAGGATAACAGATTAGACACTATAAACAAAAAATATCAAAAACTAAAGTTTAAAGACAGATCATTAGAATGTCTGTCTAAATAAAACATAGCTAGTAGAAAGTCTAAAAATCGATAGAATTCAGGGATCTAAAGGAAAATATGTATCTTAATAGATGTACAAATGGATTCTGGAACAATATAAAAGAAAATAAAATATTTGAAAAAAATAATAAACAAATATATTCTAACTTTCAGAGATATGTAAGTCCATAGATCCAAGAAACTCAGCAAAATCAGAGTAGGATAAAAATAAGGAAAATAACCTCAAGAAATCATGGTAAAATTTTTGGAAACCAATTATCAAAAGAGCACCTTTGTAGTAGTCAACAAAGAGAAATACATTATGTACAGAGAAACAAATATAAAAATAATGGCTGATTTTTTGTTGGAAACAATGCAAGTCAGAAAACAAAAGGATAAATTATTAATAGAGCTAAAAACAAAAACAAAACAAAAACCTCTTAAATTGGTAGAGAAGGTTATATTCAGAAAGTGTTTTTATTTCCCTTTGTTTTTATTTTTCTGAAAAACGTTGAGAAATTTCACAATAGGAATATTAGAAGATATTCTATAATCTAAAAGAAAATGATTCCATTTAGAAACCCAAATCTTTAGAAAGAAATTAAGAATGTTGTTAATGATAAGAAAGTTAATAAATATATTTTTTTTTCCTTCAAAACTTGCTTCAAAACATATTTGACCCTTTAAAGCAAAACATACCACTGTACAGTGAGATTTATAATATAACTAAAATAAAGCACATGACCTTAATAGCATGGAGAGAGGGGCAGAAATATATTTTGTAATGTTTTTATTACTTATTATTGTTGCTGTTATTTGATCAATGGAACAGAATAAAGGACCCAGATATAAACCTCCTAGTACATGATCAATTAATTTATAACAAAGAAGCCAAGAATATACAATGGGGAAAAAATGCCTCTTCAATAAAGGGTGTTTGGAAAAATGGACAGCCACTTGCAAAAGAATGAAACGGGACCACTATCTAACATCATTTATAAAGAATCAACTCAAAATGGATTACAAACATGAAAGAACCTCAGGCCTCAAGTCATAAAATTCCTAGAATAAAACTTCAGCAGTAAGACACTTAACAATGGTTTTCACAATGATTTTTTTTTTTTAATTTCACACCAAAAGCAAGGACAACAGAAACAAAGATTATCAAGTGGGACTACATCAAACTGAAAAGGTTCTTCACATAAAAGAAACCATCAATGAACTTAAAAGGTAGCCTATGGAATAAGAGAAAATATTTATAAATTATTTATCTCATAAGGGATAACATCCAAAATATATAAAGGACTCA
Organism: Taxidea taxus jeffersonii; assembly: GCA_003697995.1. Classification (NCBI taxonomy): domain Eukaryota; kingdom Metazoa; phylum Chordata; class Mammalia; order Carnivora; family Mustelidae; genus Taxidea; species Taxidea taxus. The sequence goes on along the minus strand of ML102828.1, from coordinate 13,444 downwards.
TACAACTCAATAGCTAAAAAAACAATCTAATAATGATGTTTTAAAATTATAGGTAAAGTAGTACAATGGTACTGTTGTGCTATTTGAAAGTACATGTGATAAGTTAAAAATATGTATTGTAGCCCTGAATAAAACCTCAAAATAGGAGAAGAGAAGGGAAGGGAGGGGAAGGGAGGGGAGGGATGGAAAGGAGAGGGGAGGAGAAGAAAGGGGAGGAAGAAAAAGAAAAATGACAAAAAAGGAAAGGAAAAGAAAGTAAAAAAGAAAAGAAGGAAGGGAAAACAAATAGAGGAGTAAAAATAAATGCTAAAACATAATTCAAAAGAATTCAAGGGAAAAAAAAGAAGAGAAAATGGAAACTTACAATTAAAATCACAATCCCTCCAGTTTTATTTTGTGTGTGTATGTTTAAGACATCAAGATGATTCCAAAGTATTTCAGGAAAGGAAAAAAGAAACAAATATAAGAAAAGAAGAAACAATTAAAAAATGATACATTTTTTAAAAAGTTGGAAGAATGCTTGTGCTATTATTTTAAGATGTACCATACAACTTTAGAGTTCAGTAGACAAAAATGATAGCCCCTCAAATATGTTCATAATCTGAACCTGCGAATGTGTTACCTCACATGGCAGAGATCGGTTAAGGCTGAAGAAAGAATTAAGTTTACTAATCAGATGACCTTGCAGTGGAGGACTAAACTGGATTATCTGTCTTGGCCAGGCAGTCACATGAATCCTTATAAGCTGAAAAGAAAGGCAGGAAAGAGAGGAGCAGAGAGATGGTAGCATAAAAAATCATTTGGCCTAATATTGTTGGCTTTGAAAATGGAGGAAGAGAGCCACCAGCAAAGAAAGAATGATCCCCAGAAGCTGGCAAAGGCCAAGAAAACAGATTATCCTCTGCAGCTTCCAGGAGGAATGCAGTTCTGTTGACACCTTGATTTTAGCCCAATGAGACCCATTTTATATTCTTAATATCTAGAACTATAAGATAATAAATATATATAGAAAAGATACATCAAGCGTTTCATCAAAATTAAATATTATGATCTTCAACAGATAACAACCTATGTACATAGAAAAGCCACAGACTTGGAAAAAATGTTTATATCTATCTAATAAAGGACTTATATCCGAAACATATACAGAATTTTTTAATTCAAAAGAAAAAAAAGGTCCACAAAGACACAAATATTAATAAACATTTTATTCATAATAACCAAAAATGGAAATAAAACTAATATCAGTTAACTGGTGAATGGATAAATACATTAAGGCACGTGCATACAATGGGATAGTATTTGCAATAAAAATTATGAAATTCTGATCTATGTACAACAAAGAAGAGTCTCAAAAAAAGCAAACATTAAGAGGAAAATAAACCAGGCACATCCAGGCACAAACCAGGTACCATTCTGTAGCCATTTTTGGGAAATCTAGACCAGGTCAAACTGGTCTATATCTCTGATAGATTGGATAAGGGTTGTATGAGGTTGAGAGATCAGGATGGATTGACTGTTCCAACGAATGAGAGAACTCTTTAAGATTGTAAAAATACTCTAAATTTTGGTTGGGATAGTACTTGCATAAGTACATACATTTATCAAAACTTACTGAACTGTAGATCATAAATTGTAAATCTTAAAATGTATGTATTTTATTGTATGAAAATTATCTCTTATGATTCATTTATAAAAAATGAGGTCAGGGGCACCTGAGTGGCTCAGTGAGTTAAGCCTCTGCCTTCAGCTCAGATCATGATTTCAGGGTCCTGAGATCGAGCCCCGCATCGGGCTCTCTGCTCAGCAGGGAGCCTGCTTCCCCCTCTTTCTCTGCCTGCCTCTCTGCCTACTTGTGATCTCTCTCTCTCTCTGTCAAATAAATAAGAAAATTTAAAAAAAAAATGAGGTCAAACTCAACCATTTGTTATATATCACCAATAGTATGTGATTTATCAAAAATATAAACTCTCTTGGTTGAAAAATCTCATTCAAATGTTGAATATTTAGTGTATATAAGTTACAGATCAGCTTCTTCTATGGAGCTCTTCTACTAAGAAACATATTATAAGGTAAAGTCCATTATCTTTGGTTTTAAGGAAACCAGTGTTCTAATTTTGCCACTCTTTTCTATGGAATAAACAAATGCTAAAATTGCATGAGTCTATTTTTTTGTCTATAAAATTTTAATAATGGTGCTTACTGTTTAAGGTTGTTTTGAGTAAGATGATTATCACTTCAAATTTCTGAGATAGGCAAGTTCTGACTGAATTAACTCATACTGCAGGACATCAAGTACACCAAATTAAAACAAACTCTCTACGCATTCTTTTTCAATACTGGGATGGGGAATAATGTCAACTTTTGTGTGTGTATGATTTTTTTTTATGGAATAGAGATTAAATAATCAGATATCTAGGAGATCTAAAGAAGCCAAGCCTCCTTAATTTATGCCTTAGAAAGAAACAGAAAAGTGAGGCTCAGAGTTCTTTTACAGATCTATTTGTTTCTCTGGAACTAAAAACAAAACAAACAAAGCAGAACTTAAGTAATATGTTCTCTTGGTTGAGAGATACTTTCCACTTTGGAAGGAAAGTGGGGCCAGGATGTGACTCAGGTAAAGAGGCATCAATTGGACATGGTTCCTCACACTTGGCTGGTTTGGACTTTCAGGAAGTTAAATAAAAAACAACAAAACAAAACCAGATATACTGTCTTTGTTTGCCAGTATAAGAAAGCAATTAGGGACTATAGGGAAAGACCAGCCAGGAAGCAAGACTCTGCATTTCACTGGAAGGTCTCATCAGGAAATCGACTGCATTGGTACAGAGATGTAAAGAGTCATTAAAGCAGAAAGGAAATCGAGTAATAACACATGTGAACAACTAGCACAATGCCTAATTAGCTGTGTAATAAATATGACTTCCTTCTTTCTCCATCCTACTTGTGCTTAATCATCACTCTGCAACTATCAAGAAGATAAATCAGGGGGGAGATATGACTGGGACAGAAAGAAGCAACACTATTGCTTCTTTTTTTTTAATTTTTAAAATTTATATCATTTTTATTTAAAATAAATTAACATATAGTGTATTAATAGTTTCAGACATAGTGTTTAGTGATGCATCAGTCACATATAACACACAGTGCTCATTACATCAAGTGCCCTCCTTAATGCCCCAGCAACCCTCGTTTTTTCTCTCTTCTAATACATAAGTGAGGATACTGCATAATCAACCTCATTTTTGCTGCTCGTCTGCTCTGGAGCAGTGCTATCAAAGAAGGAATTGGAAGCTAAAGCCCATAGTTTGCAAAGATGTGAAAAATAAAAACATTTCAATATACTGAGATTTAAGGAGAAGAGCTCCAAGAGGAAGCCTTTCTTTTATGGTAGATCCCCACGGGTTCTTAGTAATAAATCACCGACAGAGCTCAGGAAGTCTTCTTGCTCAATTTCTATCCCCACCATAATTCCAGTTCAATGAGTTCAGTTAGGTGTAGAAATGATTTTGAGGTCACACTCATCTTCAAAATGTTTCAAAATACTTGTTAAATAGGCTGTACCTTGAAGCCCTGCGAGAAGGTTTTCGTTTTTTCTTCTCCCCTTCACTTCACTGTGTTTATCTGGTACTAAAATGCAAACAAATTGTGGAGATAAAGCTTCAAACATGTACATACATTTTTTCTTATTTTAAAAGAAATTGGATATTGTTGCTATCAGAGAAGTAGGAAGAATTCTGCATTTGTGTTGTTAAATTAACAACTTTTAAAAAGACTATGGTATCACTTCCAAAACCACAATGCAACATAAATAATATTCTGCTGTTTTTACCTCCTTTGTCTAATGTAACTTACAAAGTGCATGGAAAAAATGATGCAATATTTCTTGAAATTTGCTAACATCACCTAAAGTACATAGCTGTTCTGTTTCAAGGGAAAAAAAAAATTCACTCCTTATCCAAAATTTTATTAAAACCTAGTTATACAAGAGATTATGTAGAAAATTATTTTGTTTTGTTACTTTATAGTTAAGTACAGTTACTAAAAATTGACTCAAACCACAGTCTCCACAAAGATTATCTTTGAATCCTGTACATATGTTAAGAGCTGCTTATCACAAGGAAGCAATTATGTCATGTACCTTTGTATTTCTTTTTGCCATATGCTTTATTAAGAAGCCCTAATTACAGATTCAAATTAGTGAAAATGGCATAAAAGAATTGTTATGAATATAAGTAAAGGTAATATAATCATGAAATTTGATTATTTCTAAAATTCAAGTATAGTTTAGCCATACTATTCATTTGATTTTATATGAATTTTCTTAGCTTTAACTCCGTTTGACTGTAAGCAATTCATATAATAGTAATCAATGTTTTCCTTATGGTACATAAATGGATTTGTGATTTTGGTTTATTTTATTTTGAAAGATTAATGCTAATCACACTATCCAGAATAATGATAAATAGGGTCTTGATATTTATTTGAGAGAGAAAGTGAGTAACAGCAAGGGGAGCAGCAGAAGAGGGAGAAGCCCCACTGAACAGGGAGCTGATGCAGGGCTGGATCCCAGCACCCTGAGATCATGACCTAAGTCAAAGGCAGACGCTTAACCTACTGAGCCACCCAGGTGCCCCATTCTGTCTTAACAGCAAAACTGGATCCCAGCTGCACTGCAGTGCAAACCTTGGAGCAATTTGCAAAATCTGAATATCTGCAACAAGTGCTAGTGGAATGGAATTCAAGAAAAAATAGATAAAAGTAGAAGAGAAAGAACAAAAATTAACATTCTCAAAACATTGCTGCTTAGGAAAAGAAGGTACAGAGACCGCAGTGTGCAGAAGGAAACACGGAACAAGTTAATATTTCTATAGTTCAGACTGACTCCTATTTCTTTTCCCTTCTGTGCCTGACAGAATAAATGTTCAATAAATAAATTAACTATGTCGACTTGAACCCAGGGAAGACTAGCTTAGTAGGTATTTAGGTCGTTGTCTAGTAGTTATGGCCAAGGAAAACTTGGGAGACAATATAAACTAGATGCAGGGGAATGAGTAATGTCAGTAATCTTCTTCACAGTGAAGGATGGAGCACCAGAGAATCCACTTGTGAAAAAAGTGCTCTTAAGCTGGAGCATGGAGACACCTATTTTATATATATGTTCAGTGATTAAATTTAGTGGTCACTGTTAATTAATGTTTGTGTTTTGTTGATGTATCTATTAACATATTCACTTTTTCTTTTCTCTTTCTCAGATACAGGTGGAAAATAAGACAAAACAAAGCACAAAAACATTTCACTCAAAATTCAGATTTATTGGTCCTAGGAGTCAAGATGCCAGAGAAGTAGCAGACTGAGATGACATCAGGTCGCAGGAGTCAGCTACATAGTTATCAAGCCATTTCAAACACCTAAAAACCCAACAGGAGATCAAAAAGAAGAAGAGAAGCAATTGTAAAAACAAAAAAACAACCACTTTCTGAAATGTAGGACGTGTGGAAAAGTGAATCCAAAGTGACAAGAAGATATACCATAGGGGGAGGGGCTAGCTCCCAGCAAGTCGTGGAGCACTGGAGCACGGAACCCAAACTTTTAGAAGTCTGCTCCACTGAGGGACAATGCTCCAGAGGCTAAATGGGCATGGACCCCTTGCAGGGACAGTGTGGTCTCAGGTCCCGCGGGGTCACAGAAGGATTGGGAGTGCCTGAGTGTAGCAGAGCTCCCAGGTATCAGAGCAGGGAAGCTGACTACAGAGACAGAACCTCTGAGCTTGGGATTACATTAAACTGTGATTAATGGCACAGTCAGACCACTGCTCTTTCAGCAGGGACCTCACAAGTGGCAGATCCAGGGAGACCCACCTTCTGCTGGAAGAGCAGTGCAGCAGGAATCTGTTGGGTTTGGAGACTCCAAACAGGGCCCTATGCCAGAGACAGAAATGCTTGGTCACAGGCTGGATGAGCTCGGAGCAGGGCCAGAGACCAGGGAGACAGGAGTGATTGACTGCTTTTCTGAGGAGTGGGGCCCTGAGCACTCGGCTCCTCTGGGCCAGAAAATTGGAAAGCTGCCATTTTCATTCCCATCCTCCAGAGCTCTACAGAAAGCGTTCAGGGAACAAAAGCTCCCAAGAGTGAACCTGAGCAGATTACTTAGCCCAGACCCTGGCAAGGGTAGTGCAATTCCACCTCAGGCATAGACATTTGAGAATCACTACAACAGGCCCCTCCCCCAGAAGATCAACAAGAACATCCAGCCAAGATGAAGCTCACTGATCAAGGGGAACAGCAGAATTCCAGAGACAGGGGAAAGCAAAGCATGGAATTCATGGCATTCTCCCCATGATTCTTTAGCCTTGCAAAGTTACTTAAATTTTTTTAATTTTATTTTTTTCTTATCCTAATTTTTAAATTTTTCCTCTTTCCTCTTTTAATGTTTTCTTAACTAGTTTATCTTAACAATAACTTTCTTTAAAAAATCTTTTTAAACCTTCATTATTATAGTCATATTTTATCCTTCATTGTATCTAATTTTATTTTTTTTTAAGATTATTTATTTATTTGACAGAGAGAGATCACAAGTAGGCAGAGAGGCAGGCAGAGAGAGAGGAGGAAGCAGGCTCCCTGCCAAGCAGAGAGCCTGATGCAGGACTCGATCCCAGGACCCTGAGATCATGACCTGAGCTGAAGGCAGAGGCTTAACCCACCTAGCCACCCAGGTGCCCTAACTTTATTTTTTTAAATACATATAGAGTTTTTTTTTTTTTCTAAAAAGTTTTGGGATACAATTTCTTCTAGTAGATCAAAATATACCCTAAGTCTAGCAAATGGCTTTGTTCTAGTCTCCATCCTGAGCAAAATCTCTCCACTTTTTTTTTCTCTCTCTCTCTTTTTCCAACAAACTTATCATATAAATTCCTTTTTTAGAATGTTTTTTAACTTTTATTTTTACAGTCATATTCCATCCCCTCATTGTGTTTACCCTTATTTATATATATATATCAGTTTTTCTTTCTTTAAAATTTTGGGAGGTAGTTTCTTCTAAGAGACCAAAATACACCCAAATAAAATGGATGGCTCTGTTTACCCCCTTTCTTCTCCCCCAAATTTGGGGTCTCCTCTGATTTGGTCAGCGTACATTTTTCTGGGGATTTGACCACCCTTTTAATATTTTATTCTCTCATTAATATGTTCTTATCTGGATAAAATGACAAAGCAAAAAACTCACCACAGGAAAAAAAAAAAAAAGAAAAAAAGAAGGAACAAGAGGTGGTACCAAAGGCTAGGGACCTAATCAATACAGACATTGGTAATATCTGAGATCTAAAGTTCAGAATGGCTATTTGCAGGGTGCTAACTGGGCTCAAAAAAGGCATGGAGGATATTAGAGAAACCCTGTCAGGAGAAATAAAAGTCCTTTCTGGAGAAATAAAAGAACCCAAACTTAACCAAGCTGGAATTAAAAAAGCTATTAATGAGGTACAATAAAAAATGTAGGCTCTTACTGCCTAGGATAAATGAGGCAGAAGAAAGAATTAGTGATATAGAAGATCATATGACAGAGAATAAAGAAGCTGAACAAAAGAGAGACAAACAGCTACTGGACCACGAAGGGAGAATTCAAGAGATAAGTGATACCATAAGATGAAACAATATTAGAATAATTGGGATTCCAGAAGAAGAAGAAAGAGAGAGGGGGGCAGAAGGTATACTGGAGCGAATTATAGTAGAGAATTTCCCTAACATGGCAAAGGGAACAAGCATCAAAATCGAGGAGGCACAGAGAACCACGATCAAAATCAATAAGAACAGTGAGTGTGTGGAAGAATAGATGGGGTGTGGACCCCATCATCTAGGAGAAAAACTTTACAAGTCTTAGTGACAAAGAGAAAATCCTGAAAGCAGCCCAGGACAAGAAGTCTGTAACATACAATGGTAAAAATATTAGATTGGCAGCAGACTTATCCACAGAGACCTGGCAGGCCAGAAAGACCCAGCATGATATACTCAGAGCACGAAATGAGAAAAACATGCAGCCAAGAATACTATATCCAGCTAGGCTAACATTGAAAATAGAAGGAGAGATTAAAAGCTTCCAGGAAAAACAAAAACTAAAAGAATTTGTAAACACCAAAACAGCCCTACAGAAAATATTGGAAGGGGTCCTCTAAGCAAAGAGAGACCCTAAAAGTAGTAGACCATAAAGGGACAGAGACAATATACAGTAATAGTCACCGTATAGGCAATACAATGGCACTAAATCCATACCTTTCAATAGTTACCCTAAATGTAAATGGGCTAAATGCCCCAACCAAAAGACACAGGGTTTCAGAATGGATAAAAAAAAAACAAAACCCATCTATATACTGTCTACAAGAAACTCATTTTAGACCCAAAACACCTCCAGATTTAAAGTGAGAGGTGGAAAACAATTTACCATGCCAATGGACATCAAGAGAAAGCTGGGGTGGCAATCCTTATAGCAGATCAATTAGATCTTAAGCCAAAGACTATAATAAGAAATGAGGAGGGACACTATATAATACTCAAAGGGTCTGTCTAACAGGAAGATCTAACAATTTTAAATATCTATGCCCCTAACATGAGAGCAGCCAACTATATATGCCAATTAAAACAAAATTAAATAAACACATCAACAATAATAGTAGGGGACTTTAACACCTCCCTCACTGAAATGGATATATTATCCAAGCAAAAGATCAACAAGGAAATAGAGGCCTTAAATGACACACTGGACCAGATGGACATCACAGATAAATTCAGAACATTCCATGCCAAAGCAACAGAATACACATTCTTCTCTAGTGCATATGAAACATTCTCCAGAATAGATCACATCCTGGGCCACAAATCAGGTATCAACCGGTACCAAAAGAGTGGGATCATTCCTTGCATATTCTCAGACCACAATGCTCTGAAGCTAAAACTCAATCACAAGAGGAAAGCTGGAAAGAAGTCAGATACATGGAGGCTAAAGAGCATCCTTCTAAAAAATGAATGGGTCAACCAGGAAATTAAAGAAGAATTGAAAAAAATTATGGAAAAATGATAATGAAAACATAACTGTTCAAAATCTGTGGGACACAGCAAACAGTCCTGAGAGGAAAGTATATAGCTATACAAGCCTTTCTCAAGAAACAAGGAAGGTCTCAAGTATACAACTTAACCCTACACCTAAAGGAGCTGGAGAAAGAACAAAGAAAGCCTAAACTCAGCAGGAGAAGAGAAATCATAAAGATCAGAGCAGAAATCAATGAAATAGAAACCAAAAGAACAACTGAACAAATCAATGAAACTAGGAGCTGATTCTTTGAAAGAATTAATAATATTGATAAACCCCTGGCCAGACTTATCCAAAAGAAGAGAGAAAGGACCCAAATAAATAAAATTATGAATGAAAGAGGAGAGATCACAACCAACACCAAAGAAACACAATGATCAGAACATATATTATGAGCAACTATACACCAACAAATTTGACAATCTGGAAGAAATGGATTCATTCCTAGAGACATAAACTACCACAATTGAACCAGGAAGAAATATAAAACCTGAACAAACCCATAACCAGTAAGGAGTTTGAAGCAGTCATCAAAAAAATCTCCCAACAAACAAGAGCCCAGGGCCAGACGGCTTCCCAGGGGAATTCTACCAAACATTTAAAGAAGAATTAATACCTATTCTCCTGTATTTGTTCTAAAAACTAGAAATGGAAGGAAAACTTCCAAACCCATTTTATAAGACCAGCATTACCTTGATCCCAAAACCAGACAAAGACTGCATCAAAAAGGAGAATTATAGACCAATGTCCTTGATGAACACAGATGCAAAATTTCTCACCAAAATACTTGTCAATAGGATCCAACAGTACATTAAAAGGATTATTTACCATGACCAATTGGGATTTATTCCTGGGCTATAAGATTGGTTCAACATCTGCAAATCAATCAATGTGATACAACAGATCAATAAAAGAAAGAACAAGGACCATATGCTACTCTCAATAGATGCTGAAAAAGCATTTGTCAAAATACAGCATCCTTTCTTGACCAAAACTCTTCAAAGTATAGGGATAGAGGGTACATACCTTAATATCATCAAAGCCATCTATGAAAAACCCACAGCGAATATCATTCTCAATGGAGAAAAACTGAGAGCTTTTCTGCTAAGGTCAGGAACACAGCAGGGATGTCCATTACCACCACTGCTATTCAACATAGCACTAGAAGTCCTAGCCTCAGCAATAAGACAATAAAAAGAAATTAAAAGCATCCAAATTGGCAAAGAAGACGTCAAACTACCACTCTTTGCAGATATGATACTTTATGTGGACAGCCCAGGAGACTCCACTACAAATCTGCTAGAACTTGTACAGGAATTCAGTAAAGTGTCAGTTTATAAAATCAATGCACAGAAACCAGTTGCATTTCTATACACCAACAACAAGAGAGAGGAAAGATAAATTAAGGAGTTGATCCCATTTACAATTTTACCCAAAACCATAAGATACCTAGGAATAAGCCTAACCAAAGAGACAAAGAATCTGTACTCAGAAAACTATAAAATGAAAGAAATTGAAATTTCCTTCAATTAAAGAAATTGAGGAAGACACAATGAAACGGAAAAATGTTCCATGCTCATGGATTGGAAGAACAAATATTGTGAAAATGTCTATGCTACCTAAAACAATCTATATGTTTAATGCAATCCCTATCAAAATACCATCAATTTTTTTTTTCAAAGAAATGGAACAAATAATCCTAAAATTTATATGGAACCAGGAAAAACCTCAAATAGCCAGAGGAATGTTGAAAAAGAAAGCCAAAGTTGGTGGCATCACAATTCCAGACTTCAAGCTGTATTACAGAGCCGTAAACTCAAGAACGTATGGTACTGGCACAAAAAACAGACACACAGATCAATGGAACAGAATGGAGACCCCAGAAACGGACCCTCAACTCTATGGTCAACTAATCTTTGACCAAGCTGGAAAGAATGTCCAATGGAAAAAAGACGGTCTTGGGATGCCTGGGTGGCTCAGTTGGTTAAGCGGCTGCCTTCGGCTCAGGTCATGATCCCAGCGTCCTGGGATCGAGTCCCACATTGGGCTCCTGGCTCAGCGGGGAGCCTGCTTCTCCCTCTGCCTCTGCCTGCCACTCCGTCTGCCTGTGCTCGCTCCTGTGCTCTCTCTCTATCTGACAAATAAATAAAATATTAAAAAAAAAAGAAAAGAAAAAAGACGGTCTCTTCAACAAATGGTTTTGGGAAAATTGGACAGCCACATGCAAAAAAATGAGACTGGACCATTTCCTTACACCACACACAAAAATAGACTCAAAATAGATGAAAGACCTCAGTGTGAGAAAGGAATCTATCAAAAATCCCTGAGGAGAACACAGGGAGCAACCGCTTCGACCTCAGCCACAGCAACTTCTTCCTAGGAACATCGCCAAAGGGAAGGAAAGCAAGGGCAAAAATGAATTATGGGACTTCACCAAGATCAAAAGCTTTTGCACAGTAAAGGAAACACTCAACAAAACCAAAAGACAACTGACAGAATGGGAGAAGATATTTACAAACGACATATCAATAAAGGGCTAGTATCCAAAATCTATAAAGAATTTACCAAACTTGGGATTCCTGGGTGGCTCAGTTGGTTAAGCAGCTGCCTTCGGCTCAGGTCATGATCCCAGCGTCCTGGGATTGAGTCCCACATCAGGCTCCTTGCTCAGCAGTGAGCCTGCTTCTCCCTCTACCTCTGCCTGCCACTCTGTCTGCCTGTGCTCGCTCCTGCGCTCTCTCTCTATCTGACAAATTAATAAATAAAATCTTTAAAAAAGAATTTACCAAACTCAACACCCAAAGAACAAATAACCCAATCAAGAAATGGGCAGAGGACATAAACAGACAGTCCTGCAAAGAAGACATCCAGATGGCCACAGACACATGAAAAAGTGTTCCACATCACTTGGCATCAGGGAAATGCAAATCAAAACCATGATGAGATATGACCTCACATCAGTCAAAATGGCTAACATTAACAAGTCAGGAAACGACAGATGCTGGCGAGATTGTGGAGATAGGGGAACTCTCCTACACAGTTGGTAGGAATGCAAGCTGGTGCAGCCACTCTGGAAAACAGCAATGACGTTTCTCAAAAAGTTAAAAATAGAGCTACCCTGTGACCCGGCAATCGCACTGCTGGTATTTACCCTAAAGATACAAATGTAGTGATCCGAAGGGGCACATGCACCCAAATGTTTATAGCAGCAATGTCCACAATAGTCAAACTATGGAAAGAAGCTAGACGTCCACCAATGGATGATTGGATAAAGGAGATGTGGTATATTTATACAATGGAATACTATGCAGCCACTAAAAGAAATGAAATATTGCCATTTGCAACAACGTGGATGGAACTAGAGGGTATTATGCTGAGTGAAATAAGTCAATCAAAGAAAGACAATTATCATATAATCTCCCTGATATGAGGAATTTGAGATACAAAATGGGAGTTTGGGGGGTAGGGAAGGAAAAATGAAAAAAGACGGGATCAGGAGGGAGACAAACCATAAGTGACTTAATCTCACAAAACAAACTGAGGGTTGCCGAGGGGAGGGGGGGATGGAGGGGGTGGTTGAGCTATGTACATTGGGGAGGGTATGTACTATGGTGAGTGCTATGAAGTGTGTGAGCCTGACAATTCACAGACCTGTACCCCTGAGGCAAATAATACATTATATGTTAATAAAAAAAAATACCAAAAAAACTAAAAAAAAAAAGACTATCCTAGGCCTTTAGAAATTTTTTCCAAGCATGAAAACTTTGTATTGGTTATAACTGTGTAAAATAAAGTAAAACCTTTTTTCAGGAAAAAAAAAAGATTCAGATTTAATGGCAACATCAAGCTTAAGTTGAGAATTTGGGATGGATAAACCTTCATGTGCAATGTCATTTATATACAAGTGAAAATTATGAAAATTATTTTTTTCTGAAATTCATACATATAACCTGCTTCTACCATGAACTGTGAAGCAGAATCGGGATATTAGTGTATAATTTCGAGAAGCTCTGATTTTGACACTTAGATTCTAGTTTGATTTTTATTTATTTTATTATAGTATTTTTTGTTCCTTTGTTAAATATTTACTAGATGATTGAGTATGACATCAAGTGAACTCCTTATAGAATTTCTTATTTTCTTTCCAGGTTAAAACTAAGTGATATAGCAAGATCTAGCCCCATATCTTACTTAATATACTGCAGAAATTATTTGCTTTTATAGAATATGTACACTGCCCAGCTCATGACTGCTTATCTTTCCAAACTCCTATGAAATTATTTTTAAAGCTTCAAAAGAAAACCTAGCCTTGTTATACTCTGTACCCTTTTTATTTTTTTAAGATTTTTTTTTTTTTTTTTTTTTT
>RCUC01134855.1:0-55828 GCA_003697995.1 Taxidea taxus jeffersonii | reverse complement strand
CCTTGTCATTTTGTCCAGATAAGAATCCGCTGTTCTCCTTGTTAAGTGAACTTTGGTCTTGGCTGGATTTCTTGTTGATCTTCTGGGGGAGGGGCCTGTTGTAGTGATTCTCAGGTGTCTTTGCCCCAGGCAGAGTTGCACCGCCCTTACCAGGGGCCGGGCTAAGTAATCCTCTCAGGTTTGCTTTCAGGAGCTTTGGTTCCCTGAATGCGCTTTCTGTAGAGTTCCGGAGGACGGGAATGACAATGGCGGCCTCCCAATCTCCGGTTCAGAGGAGCCGAGGGCTAGGGGCCCCAGTCTTCAGTGCGCCTTCAGAGAAAAGCGTTTAATCCCTCCAGTCTCCCTAGCCCACGTTTGCACCAGAGAGTGCGCGCGCGCGTCCGCCCGCAGACACCGCGTGCCCGCAGCCACCGCAGGCCCGCAGACCCCACGGGCCGCCGACCCTGCGCGCACCCGCAGACCGCGCGCGCCTGCAGACAGCGCTCAGAGAAAATCGTGCCTAAGCAGTCCCGTCTCACTGGCTTCTGGGAGTGCTCCGAGCTCACCCCGCCTGTGACCAAGCGTCTCTGTCTCTGGCAGAGTCCCACCTGGAGTCTCCGGACCCCGTAGATCCCTGAGCTCTCCCGGGTCGGAGTCTCCCCGGATCTTGTGGGGACCCCTCGCACAGAGCACCGGCCAGTGCCACAGAGCACCGGTCCGTGTCACAGACCACTAGGAAATCTCGGCTCTGTCTCCGCAGCCGACTTCCCCGCTCTAATACCTGTGAGCTCTGTGACACTCAGACACCCCCGATCCTTCTGTGACCCCGTGGGACCTGAGTCCACGTTGTCCCCGTGAGGTCTTCAACCCAGTTTAGCCTCTGGAGTGATGTCCCTCCGTGGAGCCGACTTTTAAGAGTTCTGATTTTGTGCTCCGCCGCTTGCCGGGAGCCAGCCCTGCCCCCTGGGGTCTATCTTCCCGTCGCGTTGGATTCACTTCTCCGCTGGTCCTACCTTTCAGAAAGTGGTCGATTTTCTGTTCCTAGAATTGTTGTTTTTCTTCTCTTCGATCTCCTGTTGGATTTGTAGGTGTTCGGAATGGTTTGATAGGCTATCTAGCTGATCTCCTGCTGGCTGATGTCGTCTCAGCCTCCTACTTCTCCGCCATCTTGACTCCTCCTCTGAATCAAGTGTTTTAATTCCTTCAATAGAGATGTAGGTATTTGAGCCCTAAATCTTACTCAACTGGGGGGAAATTTTGTGGAAAAGTAATATGTAACTATGAATACAAACTTAATTCCAAAGGTGAGTATTATCTGGCTTCTGATTCTAGCTTATGTGGAGAATAACCAAAGAATCTTTCTGAATCATAATAAGAACAATGTCAACAAAACAGATTGAGTAAACGTCATTTCCTAACAGGATAATGAAGAAGAGTAGATATATAAAAAGTTGATAAACTGGTTTCCAGAGAAAAGCACATGCTGCCTAGTTGAACAGAGGACCAGAGCAGCTTCTCTACCTGAGAGATAGTTGTTGGTCTGGATATGGATGGATGGAAATGTACATCTGTTAGTGAAGAGACTCTGCAGGGGCAAAAAGAAAACAGCTGAGTTTTCCATGATACTGAGATGGCAGGAGATGTTTAAATCTGGAAGAGTCCAAACAAAGAACAAATTGCTCAAATAAGTTTCTCTATCTGGGTATTACTAAGAAATCAGCCATAGAAGAGGGGCTGAGAAGCTGAGAGAAATCACATGTTCTTGTGTTCCTTGGATTCCAAAGCACTGCCAAAGTTGAATACAACAGTATACCCTTCAACGGATGAATTTATGTGGTCCATATACACAATGGAATATTACTCAGCCATCAGAAAGGATGAACACCCAAATTTGCATCAACATGGGATGCAACTGGAGGAGATTATACTAAGTGAATAAGTCAAGAAGAGAAAGTCAATTATATGGTTTCACTTATTTGTGGAACATAAGGAATAGCATGGAGGACATAAGGAGAAGGAAGGGAAAAATGAAGGTGGAGTAATCAGAGTGAGAGATGAACCACAAGAGACTATGTCTGGGAAATAAGCTGAGGCTTTTGGAAGAGAGGGCCGTGGGAGGATGGGTGAGCCAGGTGATGGGCATTAAGGAGGGCAGGTATTGCATGAAGCACTTAGTGTTCTATGCAGACAATGAATCATAGAACACTACATCAGAAACTGATGTACTGTATAGTGACTAATATAACATATATTTTTAAAAAGGTAAAACAAAAATGTCTTAAACTGAATCCCAGCCTTCTTGCAGTTGAAATATGGGCAAGATTAAAAAGGCAGTGGTGATACAGGAGAAGGGGGACAGGGCTAATCACAAGTGATCTCAGTAACTAAAGCTGTGATATAGTTATGGTTTAGTTTGACTCTATATAGATTCTTAATGCCAGCACTTTTACCTTAACTGGCAAAGAGTGGCAATGGCTTGCATTCTCTGGCAAAGAAGCAAAATTAATTAAAAAGTTTATATCGCTTTTTATATATAATATTCAGAATACAGTAAAATATCATGGTATATAATGAAATGGGAAAATAGGTCTTATTGCCAAGAAGAAAAAGTCAGTGTAAATAAACAGAATTAGAAGTGCCTCAGATACTAGAATTAGCATCTCCAGAATTTACCATAGCTATGAAAAAGAAGGAATTTATGGGAAAAGGTCAATTAAATGGTTAAAGAGGTAAAATACTTTGGGAGATGTGGAAATTCTAAATAAAAAAATCAAGGGGCGCCTGGGTGGCTCAGTGGGTTAAAGCCTCTGCCTTCTGCTTGGGTCATGATCTCTGGGTCCTGGGACCGAGCCCGGCATTAGGCTTTCTGCTCAGCAGGGAGCCTGCTTCCCCTTCTCTCTCTGCCTGCCTCTCTGCCTACTTGTGATCTCTGTCTGTCAAATAAATAAATAAAATAAAATCTGATTTCTAAAATTATACTTTAAAATATTCGAAACAAAATTTCATTGCATAACTATTAATACAAATTGGACAGTAGTACTAAAGATCTTCAGTAGAAAATTTCTAACTGAAGGGCATAGGGGGGAAAAGGTAGGAGAAAAATAAACAGGGCATCTGTAACTTCTGGGAATTAACAAACTATCTAAAATGTGTGTATTTGGAGTTCCAGAAAGGAGGTGAAGAGAATGAGACAGAGAACGTGTTTTACAAGTAATGGCCAAAATTTTTTCAACCTTAACAAAAAATATCAATCTGTAGATTATAAAGCTTAACAGACTCCAAGTAAAAAACCTTAAGTAGAATAAAGAAAACCTCGCCTAGGAATACATAGTCGAGTTGCTGAAAGCCAAAAGGAAAGAAAATACTTTTAAAGTGGCCAGAGGATAAAAAGACACATTATATACAAAAGGAATAACTGTAAGAATGATAACTGACTTTTCATCGGAAGCACTGCAAGCCAGAAGATGGCAGAATGACTGATTGATCCAACTCTTGGTGACGATGTGGAGCAAACAGAACTCTCATGCATTGCAGGAGTAGCTGTAAAATAATATACCAGCTGTGGAAGATATTTGAGTTGTTCTTATATAGTTCAACTTTTATTATCTATGACCTAAGCATTATACTTTTAGTTCTCTACCTGGAGAAATGGAAATATCTGTCTACAGAATGTCTCATATGAGTATGTCTGTTGTTAAAACTAGAAGCATTAATGAACAGTGGGATGGATAAATAAACTTTGATATAGCCATACAACATGGAGAGCAGAAACATGAAAAACTGAGTCATCTAAGTAACTCCTGTGAAGCCCGCTGAACCTCAGCTGACCTTCAGACATAGGCATGATAATAATGAGTTGTGTTAAACCACCCAGTTTGGTTTAAGCACTGGGACAGTGTTATGGAACATTATTGTAGCAATAGCTAACCAGGAAACTCAAAAACAAGATGCTATGCAGCTTCTTCTACTTATGAGTATGTTGCTTTTAAGGCCCGTAATTCACTTTGTTGTTTTGCAGACAGAGAATTGTAGTTATTCTTCCAATAATGAACATTTGTTTCACTAACATCAAATTTATACCCTGCTGTTCTGTTTCTGTTTCTTCCTGCATGCAAGCTAACTTTTGTTTCAGCGCCAAACCATAGTAGAACCTTTTGGAAGACATTTTAGGTAACATTGCTACGCAATTCGTACAGAGTCAACAATGTACATAGCCCAAGTGAAGTGAGGTTGGTAGTGAACCACCAGACACTAAGAACTGTGTCACAACTGTTGCTTGGCTGACAGCAATTGTAAAGTGCCATCAGTTATAAGAAACATTTCAATTTTAAGATGCTAGAATTGGAATTAAAATGTGCTTTTTTAGAATCAATGGAAAATGACACATCCCTAATCACTTTATTTGCAGCCAGATTTGCTATTGCTGCATCTGGACTTATCTTTATGGAAGAGGTTCATTATTTTCAAAATGCCTGATTTCAAGAAAGGATTTAGAACTTTCTGTGTCACTCTCGTGCTTCTATCTGTTGAATATCTTTTAGTACCTGCTATATATTTTTCTCTCCGCAATGTAGCATGTTTCAGAATTTCCTTCTTTCTTAATACTAATATCCTTCCATTCTGTGTATAAAACACTATCTATTCATCCATTAATGGACACGTGGGTAACTTCTACCTTTTGGCTATTGTGAATATTGTCCCATCCCTTTGAGTACTACAATATTTAAATGATGGTGAAGCAACACAGTAAGGGGGAGAAGGAGGAGAGAATAAAATTCCCAATCTGTATTCATCAAACATTTCAAAATATTATTCCCATCACCATCTTGTAGCATCTCCTTAATGCTTTGATCTCAAAGACACAAATAAGTTGTCAAACAAGTCAACTCAGTTTTCAAGGATATTAATGTGTACTTGAGAATGACTAGTATTTATCAATTCTTCCCACAGAGGATTATGATTTTAACCTTAAAAATACAAGTCAATAGAAGAACTAACTACATTTGATGCTGGAGACATTGTTTTATCCTCTTATAGTAGGACATGATTGGGAATTCAACTCCAAGAAATCCCATCTCTTGAAAATATTATTAGAAGAAAGCTACTGCCAAATCCAATCAAACCTATTTTCCTTACCATTGAAATGGCAGCTATAAAGTGAATGAAAGCCACTGAAACACCTATATGCACAAATTATGAGCTCTGTAGTGTCTCTCTTGCAAATTATGCCTCTCTGCTTGAGCTGAAGCAATCACAGCCATTGATAGGATCAATATATGCCTTTCTTACTGAGAAAAAAAATACTCCTTTTTTTGAATAGAGCAACAATAACACAAAGAGTGTCCTTCTGCAGCATAAAGCTATGTGTATTTTTATTTATAACTTAACTTTTCCAACACAATTTTAAGATGGTTGAGGTAATTTTAAGTTTCGTTGTTTGGTTTTACTTTTGCCAAGTTAGTTTCATACACCTCATAAGTTTCCAGTGGAAAAATACTTAGATCCATCCTTATTGTATAGTGTAACTTATCCAAAGTATTGTGTTTAATTTGAAATCTTTTCAGCTCCTAAGTCACCATTTTATAATTTAAGTTCTGAGTAAAACATATTAAACCTTTGGTGAATTAAATACATCTTCAAATGAGAAATCATATTTTTTAACATAAATTTCACAGTATTATAGATAAGGCTAAGGTTGTTTGTTGGTTTCATTGTCCCCCTACAATAATTTCCCTCCACTCAGTAAAAATTCCAAACCTCAAACCGTGGCTTTCATAGTTCTATATGACATGACCCAAATTTACTTTTTTTTTTTCATTTTATTTTATTCTATTTCTTTTCAGTGTTCCCGAATTCATTGTTTATGCACCACACCCAGTGCTCCATGCAATACATGCCCTCCATAATACCCACCACCAGGCTCACCCAAGCCCCCGCCGCTCCCCACTCCAAAACCCTCAGTTTGTTTCTCAGAGTCCACAGTCTCTCATGGTTTGTCTCCCCCTCCAGTTCCCCCAACTCACTTCTGTCCATCTCCCAATGTCCTCCATGTTATTCCTTGTGCTCCACAAGTAAGTGAAACCATATGATAATTGACTCTTTCTGCTTGACTTATTTCACTCAGCATAATCTCTTCCAGTCCCACCCATGTTGATATAAAAGTTGGGTATTCATCCTTTCTGATGGAGGCATGATACTCCATTGTATATATGGACCATATCTTCTTTATCCATTTGCCCATTGAAGGGCATCTTGGTTCTTTCCACAGTTTGGTGACTGTGGCCATTGCTGCTATGAACATTAGGGTACAGATGGCCCTTCTTTGCACTACATCTCTTTCTTTGGGGTAAATAGCCAGTAGTGTAATTGCAGGGTCATAGAGTAGCTCTATTTTTAATTTTTAAAGGAATCTCCACAATGTTTTCCAAAGTGGCTGCACCAACTTGTATTCCCACCAACAATATAAGAGGTTCCTCTTTCTCCACATCCTCTCCAACACGTGTTGTTTATGGTCTTGTTAATTTTGGCCATTCTAACTGGTGTAAGGTGGTATCTCAATGTGGTTTTGATTTGAATTGCCCTGATGGCTAATGATGATGAACATTTTTTCATGTGTCTGTTAGCCATTTGTATGTCTTCTTTGGAGAAGTGTTCATGTCTTCTGCCCATTTATTGATGTGATGTGTTGAGTTTGAGGAATTCTTTATAGATCTTGAATATCAGCCCTTTGTCTGTAGTGTCATTTGCAAATATCTTCTCCCATTCTGTGGGTTGCCTCTTTGTTTTGTTGACTGTTTCCTTTGCTGTGCATAAGCTTTTGATCTTGATGAAGTCCCAAAAGTTCATTTTTGCTTTTGTTTCCTTTGCCTTTGGAGACATATCCTGAAAGAAGTGGCTGTGGCTGATGTTGAAAGGTTACTGCCTATGTTCTCCTCTAGGATTTTGATAGATTCCTGCCTCATGTTGAGGTCTTTTGTCCATCTCGAGTTTATGTTTGTGTATGGTGTAGGAGAATGGTTGAGTTTCATTCTTCTACACATAGCTGTCCAATTTTCCCAGTACCATTTATTGAAGAGACTTTCTTTTTCCCATGTATATTTTTCCCTGCTTTTTCGAAGATTATTTGACCACAGGTTTGAGGGTTCATATCTCAGCTGTCTACTCTGTTCTACTGGTCTGTGTGTCTGTTTTTGTGCCACTTCCATGCTGTCTTGGTGATCACAGCTTTGTAGTAAAGCTTAAAATCAGGCAACGTGATGCCCCCAGTTTTGTTTTTCTTTTTCAACATTTCCTTAACATTAATTAACATTCCTTAACATTGGGGGTCTCTTTTGGTTCCATACAAATTTTAGGATTGTTTGTTCCAGCTCTTTGAAAAATGCTGGTTCAATTTTGATTGGGATGGCATTGAAAGTATAGATTACTCTAGGCAGTATAGACATTTTAACAATATTTATTCTTCCAATCCATGAGCATGGAATGCTCTTCCATCTTTTTGTGTCTTCTTCAATTTATTTCATGAGTGTTCTGAAGTTCCTCAAGTACAATCCTTTACCTCTTTGGTTAGGTTTATTCCCAGGTATCTTATGGTTCTTGGCGCTGGGATGCAAAAGTGGTTCGAAATTTGCAAATAAATCAGTGTGATAGAACAAATCAATAAGAGAAGAATCACATGGTCCTCTCAATTGATGCAGAAAAAGCATTTGACAAGATACAGCATCCATTCCTGATTAAAACGATTCAAAGGATAGGGATAGAAGGAACATTCCTCGACTTCATAAAATTTATCTATGAAAAACCCACAGCGAATATCATACTCAATGGGGAAAAGCTGACAGCCTTCCCTTTGAGATCAGGAACATGACAAGGATGCCCACTCTCGCCACTGTTGTTCAACATAGTACTAGAAGTCCTAGCAACAGCAGTCAGACAACAAAAAGAAATAAAAGGTATTCAAATTGGCAGTAAAGAAATCAAATTCTCTCTCTTCGCAGATGACATGATACTTTACATGGAAGAGCCAAAAGACTCCACCCCAAACTACTAGAACTCATACAGCAATTTACTAATGTGGCAGGATACAAAAATCAATGCGCAGAAATAAGTTGCTTTCTTATATACTAACAATGAAAATACAGAGAGGGAAATGAGAGAATCAATTCCATTTACTATAGCACCAAGAACCGTAAGATATCTGGGCCCAAATTTACTTCTAACTTCATCTCCTTCCCATGCCTCTGGGGCCTACTCTTCTCCAGCCCTAGTGGATTCCCTGCTTTTCTTTGAACATACAAACTCATTCCAATCACATCAGGATAGGCTGGGTTATCCTGCAGTAAGGTGTTAACTCCAAAATCTAAAGCTCTTAAAACCAAAGGTATTGTCTTCTTGGGCCCACCATTTTTATTAAAAGATATAAAGGTGAGGGGCACCTGGGTGGCTCAGTGGGTTAAGCCTCTGCCTTCAGCTCAGGTCATGATCTCAGGGTCCTTGGATCGAGCCCCACATTGGGCTCTCTGTTCAGCAGAGAGCCTGCTCCCCCCGCCCCCAACCTGGTGCTCTACTTGTGATCTTTTTACTTTACTTTACTATTTACTTGTGTCAAGTAAATAAATAAAATCTTAAAAAAAAAGATATAAAGGTGAAAGAAGGCTCAGTATCTTGACCACTGTTAATTATGGTTCTGAAAGGGGGGAAAAAAAGAAACATGTAAGTTTTCCAGCCAACAAGTAAACGCTTCAGTCCAGAAGTGACACACACTATTTCTTTTCACAATTTGTTGGCCAGAATTTGCCATATGACCCATCACCATGCAAAAGGGCCAGAAAGTACATTGCTATCATGTGCCTGGAAGGGAGGAAAGGAAGAAATATTTAGCAAAAAGCATGAATTATACTACTGCAGTCATTTTTTACTTGCTATTAAAGCTGACTGGAATGTACTTCCCCCAGGAAATCAGATAGCTCATTCTCTTTCTTCCAATTTTGTCAGAATCCTTACAAAGTTAATCTCTGATAACCCCATCTAAAATGAACTTTCCTTCATTACTCTCTCCCTACCTGCTTTTATTGTTATCCTCACTTATCCCTATCCAAAATTATATCATATTTTTATTACTTGTTTTATGCACATAAACATACATATTTTAACACATAAAGTACTACATTTTCTTCCATGTTCATTGACTCATAGATACATCCCCAGTTCTTAAAAGTCTTTGGAACCCAGTAGGCAGCAAAAAAATATTAGCTAAATGAATTAATAAATGAATCCATATATCAGATTGGTATATAGTATTTAGACTCTTCATGTATATCTATTCATATGTGTGAGAGTAGGTTTCCATTTATATGTTGCAAGAATACAAGCTTAGTTTAATACATTTTAAATATAAAGAGAGAAAACTTACTTTCTGAAGTTTTTAAAAACTGCTTGGATATTCCTCAGGAGACTTCCTCTGCTGGTTATCTAGGGGCAGGGCAAAGCTGAAGCTCAGTCTGTTTTGAAAAGTATAGGAAAATCAAGGAAATCAAGACATTCTTCTTTTTTGAATTTTAATTCTGATGTAATTAACATGCAGTGTTTTATTAGTTTCACATGTACAATATAGTAGTTTAACAATTCCATATTTTACACAGTGCTCATCAAGATAAGAGTATTCTCAATCTCCCTCACTTATTTGAAGCATCCCCCCGCCCACCTCACCTCTGGCAACTGTTTGTTCCTGTAGTTAAGCGTATGTTCTGTGGTTTGTCTCTTTTTTCCCCTTTGTCCATGTTTGGTTTCTTAAATTCTACGTATGAGTACAATCATGTGGTATTTGTCTTTCTCTAACTGGCTTATTTCACTTAGCATCATACTCTCTATTTCTACCCATGTTGTTGCCAATAGCAAGATTTCTTTCCTTTGTACGGCTGAATATTATTCCATTGTATGTTTACACTACTACTTCTTTATCCGTGTATCATTGGACACTTGGTCTGCTTCCATAATTTGGCTATTATAAATAATGTTCCAATAAACATAGGGGTGCATATATCTTTTTGAATTAGTGTTTTTCTGTTCTTTGGAAAATAGCCAGTAATGCAATTGCTGGATCTTGTGTTTTTTATTTTAGCCATTCAGTCAGATGTAAGGTGCTATCTCATTGGGGTTTTGATTTGCCTTTCCCCGATGATAAGTGATATTGAGGATCTTTTCATGTGTGTGTTGACCATCTGATGTATGTCTTCTTTGGAGAAATGTCTGTTCATGTCTTTTGTCCATTTTTAAATAGATTATTTGTTTTCTTGGTGTCAAGTTGTATATGTATTTTTTATACTAACCCTTTATCAGATATGTCATTTTCATTTCTTCTCCCATTCAGTAGTTTGCCTTTTAGTTTTGTTGATTGTTTACTTTGCTGTGCAGAAGCTTTTTATTTTGATATAGTATTAATAGGTTATTTTAAATTTTTTTCCTTGCCTCAGGAGACCTATCTAGAAAGATATTATTATGGCTCATGTTAGAGAAATTACTGCCTATGCTCTCTTTGAGAATTTCTAAGGTTCCAGGTTTCACATTTATGTCCTTAATCTGCTTTGGGTTTATTTTTGTGTTATAGTGTAATAAAGTAGTCTACTTTCATTCCTTTGCAAATAGCTGTCCAGTTTTTCCAGCATAATTTGTTGAAGAGACTATATTTTTCCCATTGGATATTTTTGCTTCCTGACCATATAATCCTAAATTCATTTCTGGGCTCTCTTTTCTATAAACCTATGTGTCTATTTTTGTGCTAGTTCCATACTGTTTTGATTACTACAGCTTTGTAATATAACTTAAAATCTGGAGTTGTGATACTTCTTTTTCAATATGGCTTTGGCTATTCAGGGTTTTTTGTGGTTCCACAGAAATTTTAGGATTGTTAGTATTAGTTCTATGAAAAGTGCTGTTGGCATTTTTATAGGGATTTAACTAAATCTGTAGATTACCTTAAGTATAGTGGACATTTTAGCATTATTGATTCTTCTAATCCTTGGGAATGAAATGTCTTTCCATTTGGTGTTATCTTCAGTTTCTTTCATTAATTTTTTATAGTTTTCAGAGTACAGTCCTTTCACCTCTTTGGTTAGGTTTAGACAGGTATTTTGTTATTTTTGGTGCAACTGTAAATGGGATTGTTTTTGTAATTTTTCCTTCTGCTGCTTCATTATTAGTGTATAGAAATGTAACTAATATATGTACATTAATTTTGTATCCTGAAACTTTACTGAATTCATTTATCAGTTCTAGTAGTTTTTTGGTGGAGTCCTTAGGGTTTTCTATGTAGTGTATCATATCATCTGCAAATAATGAAAGTTTTACTTCTTCCTTCCCAAATGAGATGCCTTCCTCTTTTTCTTTCTGATTGCTGTGGCTAGGACTTTCAGTACTATGTTGAATAAAGTGGTGATAGTGGACATTGTTGGCCTTGTTCTTGACCTTATGGAAGAAGCTCTCAGTTTTTCACCATGAGGATGATGTTAGCTGTGGGTTTTTCATACATAATCTTTATTATGCTGAGACATGTTCCTTCTAAATCTTACTTTGTAGAGGGTTTTTATGAAGAATTGATGTAGTACTTTGTAAGATGCTTTTTTTCCTGCATCTATTGAAAGGATCATATGGTTTTTGCCTATTGTCTCATTGATGTGATGTATCATGTTGATTCATTTGTGAGTATTGAATACCCTTGCATCGAGGAATAAATCACACATGATCATAGTGAATGACTTTTTAAATGTATTATTGGATTCAGTTTGCTAATATTTTATTGAGGATTTTTAAAATCTATATTCATCAGAGATATTGGCCTGGACTTCTCTTTTTTTGTAGTGTCTTTATCTGATTTTGGTATCAGGATAATGCTGGCCTCATAGAATGAATTTGGAAGCTTTTTTTCTTCTTATGTTTTTGGAATAGTTTGAGAATAATATGAACTCTTTAAATGTTTGTAAGAACTTAATCTGTGAAGCCATCCAGTTCTGGAGATTTGTATGTTGGGAGTTTTGGATTACTGATTCAACTTCATTGCTGATAATTGGATTGTTTGAATTTTCAATTTCTTCTTGATTCAGTTTTGGTGGTGATATGTTTCTATGAATTTATCCATTTCTTCTAGGTTGTGCAATTTTTTGGTATATAATTTTTCATGATATTATCTTATAATTCTTTGTATTTCTTTGGTGTCTGTTGTTATTTCTGCCCTTTCATTTCTTATTTTGTTTGAGTCCTTTTTTCTTTCTTTCTCTCTCTATCCTATGAATCTGGCTGAAGTTTTATCAACTTTATTGATCTTTTCAAAGAAGCAGCTCCTGGTTTCATTGATCTGTTCTATTTTTTTTTTTTAGCTTCTATATCATTTATTTCTGTTCTTCTCTTTATTATTTCCTTCCTTCTACTGTTTTGGGGTTTTCTTTGTTCTTTTTCTAGTTCCTTTAGCTATATAATTAGGTTGTATATTTGAGATTTTTCTTGCTTCCTGCGGTAGGCCTGTATTACTATAAACTTTCCTCTTAGAACCACTTTTGCTGCATCCCAAATATTTTGGAATGTTGTATTTTCATTTTCATTTGTCTCTTTGTATTTTTTTTTATTTCTTTGGTTTCTTAGTTGACCTATTCGTTGTTTAGTTACATGTTACTTAATCTTCATGTATTTGTGTTCTTTCCAGATATTTTCTTTTGGTTAATTTCTAATTTCATATTGTTCTAGTCAGAAAATATTCATGATATGACCTCAGTGTCTTTGAATATGTTGAGACTTGTTATGTGATCTATTCTGAAGAATGTTCTGTTTGTACTTGAATACAGTGTGTATTCTGCTGTCTTAGGATGGAATGTTCTGAATATATCTGTTAAATACATCTGGTGCAATATGTCATTCAAAGTCAGTGTTCCCTTGTTGATCTTCTGTTTGGATAATCTTGATGTAAGTGGGTTGTTAAAGTTCCCTTTATGTTTGTTATTAACTGTTTTAGGTATTTAGTTCCCTTTATGTTTGTTATTAACTGTTTTAGGTATTTAGGTGCACCCATATTGGGTGCATAAAGATTCACATGTGATATATCTTCTTTTTCTCTTGATACTGTCTTTGTTTTAAAGTCTATTTTGTACAATACAAATATTGCTACCTGGCTTTCTTTTCATATCCATTTGCATGACAAATGTTTCTCCATTCCCTCACTTTCAGTCTACATATGTCTTTAGGTCTGAAATGAGTCTCTTGTGGGCACATGATAGGTGGGTTTTGCTTTTTTTTTTTTAAGATTTTATTAATTAATTAATTTATTTATTTGACAGAGATCACAAGTAAGCAGAGAAGCAGGCAGAGAGAGGATGGGGGGAAGCAGGCTCCCTGCTGAGCAGAGAGCCCAATATGGGACTCAATCCCAGAACCCTGAGATCATGACCTGAGCCAAAGGCAGAGGCTTAACCCACTGAGCCATCCAGGCACCCCAGGCTTTGCTTTTTTATCCATTTCTTCACCTTGTGTCATTTGATTGGAACATTTAGTCCATTGGCACTCAAAGTAATTATTGATAGATATGTATTATTGCCATTTTGTTACTCATTTTGTGGTTGTTTTTGTAGTTTTTCTCTGTTCTTATTATCTTCTCTCATGATTAAGTTGCCTTTTTTGGTGATATATTTGAATCCCTCTTTATTTTTTGTATATGTATCACTGATTTTTTGATTTATGGCTACCATCAGGATTGTATATAACATCTGCATATAGCAGGCTCTATTAAGTTGATGGTCACTTAAGTTTGAATACATTCTTTAGTCCTCTTACCCCTATGTTTTAGGTATATGGTATCATACTTTATATCCTTTTATTTTTTTAATCTCTTGGCTTATTTTTTTTACAAACATGTTTAATTTGACTGCTTTTATCCTTCATATTTTTCTTACTGTTTTTTATGGTCTTTCCTTTCCACTCAAAGATTCCCCTTTAACGTTTCTTGAAGGACTGGTTTAGTAGTAATGAATTCCTTTAACTTTTGTTTATCTGGGAAACTCTATCTCTCCTTATATTGTGAATGATAGTCTTTTGGATAGAGTATTCTTGGCTGCAGATTTTTCCCTTTTAGCACTTTGAATATGTTATGCCACTCCTGTCTGGCCTGTAAAGTATCTGCTAAAAAATCAGCT
This sequence comes from Taxidea taxus jeffersonii, assembly GCA_003697995.1. Lineage (NCBI taxonomy): Eukaryota > Metazoa > Chordata > Mammalia > Carnivora > Mustelidae > Taxidea > Taxidea taxus. The sequence continues at coordinate 41,678 of RCUC01134855.1, read as the reverse complement.
GATAGCCTTATGGGGTTTCTTTTGTATGTAACTGTTCTTTCTTCTTGTTGCTTTAAAAAATTCCCTGTTTATCACTATGTTTGCTATTTTAATTACTATGTTCTTGGTGTGGCCTTCCTTGGGTTGATTTTTGGGGGGAATCTCTGTGCCTCTTAGATTTGAATTTCTATTTCCTTCCCCATATTCAGGACATTTTCAGCTATTATTTTTTCACTTATATTTTCTGCCCCATTTTCTCTCTCTTCTTCTAGGATCCTTATAAAGCAAGTGTTAATATGGTTGGTGGTATTGCTGAATTTCCTATCTATTCTTATTTTGTTTTTTTTTTAAGATTTTATTTATTTATTTGACGGACAGAGATTACAAGCAGGCAGAGAAGCAGGCAGAGAGAGGAAGGGAAGCAGGCTCCCCGCTGAGCAGAGAGCCCAATGCGGGGCTCGATCCCAGGACCCTGGGATCATGACCTGAGCTGAAGGCAGAGGCTTTAACTCAGTGGGTTACACTGAGCCACCCAGGAGCCCCTTATTTTGGTATTTTTTAAATCTCTCCTGTTCACCTTGATTGCTTTCCATTAGTCTGTCCCCCAGGTCACTGATTGGTTCTTTTGCTTCCTCTAGTCTTCTATTTATTCCATTTTGTATATTTTTAATTTCATTTATTATGTTTGTCATCTCTGATTGGTTCTTTTTTATCTCTTTGTTAAGGCTCTCACTAATGTCCTCCACTATTTTCTCAAGTCTGGTGAGAATATTTATGATCATTACTTTACATTCTGGATCAGGCATAATACTTATCTTCATTTCACTTAGGTCTTATACTGTGGTTTTGTCCTGTTCTTTCATTTGGACTTATTCCTCTGACTTTTCATTTTGTCTGTCTGTGTCTGTTTCTATGTCTTAGGAAAGTCAGCTACATCTTCTGCTCTTGAAAGTAGTAGCCTTATGAAGAAGAGGTCTGTAACACCTTGTAGTACAGTCCTCTTTTTACCAGAACTTGGCACTTCAGGGGTGTCTCCTATTTATGCTGCATTCACTCTGCTGTTGTAGCTCAGCCACTTTTGCTTTCAGTCCAGTTGTCTACAGTGGCTCTTTGCCTTTGTTGTTGTCAGTGTTTGTTCCCTGTGGTATTAGTGGACTCATCTGAGGCCACCTTGGCCTTGTGTTGAGTCAGACCAGGCATTTGGCAGAGATTAAGTAGCACCAAACTGCAAGGTGATTTCCCTGTATTGTTCCCTCAGGGGTTTCATTGGTTGGCAGGGTTTGCAATCAAACCAGCTTTCTTCCCCCAACCCACTGCTGGAGTCACAGTCTATCTGGTATGTCTCATTATCTTTCCCTCTCCCCAGGGCTGGAGTTATCTCAGAGTGATGCGTGTCCCTGTCAGTGCTCTTTGCTTGCTGCCAGGCTTGTGGCCCCGATTTGGATGGGCTCCTGCAAAAAGTTTATTGGAGGGGGTGAATCCACAACATGCTTGGGGGTGCACACATAGTTTTAGCAAAGTTTGTGTCATGGTCCTCTGCAAGAGGGTATTTGCTGATGCTGCTGTTGTTGTAACCAAGTCTAGCTGGGTTGGATGGGGCAGATCCAAAAAGCACATGAGGGCAAGATGCACAGTATTTGCGAGATTTGTCTTGGTCTTCTAAGGTAGGGGCCTGCAGCATCCCTACTGAAGCTAGCCTGGCTAGACCAGACTGATCCACTGAAGTGCTGTTGGGCAGGTTTGGTATAAGGAAGTTATGTAGGAAGTGTTGGCACCATACTGATTCCTGCAGGTTTCCACAGCTGGTTCCAGCTGTTTATGCTGGGACACATGGGAGGAAAGTGGTACCTTCCAGCTCCTTTGTTCCTGAAGGAGTCTCCCAAGGTTCTTTGTCCCTTTGGAACATGCTTTGAGATTAGTAAATAACCCTTCTTTCTTCGGTGTCAGGCAGTTTCAAACTGCTGCTTCTGTACTTTATTTCTTTGGGGTGTTATACTGTCTCTTTAAGGGCAAGGATTCAGTTTTCTTTCACTCTCCAGGCTCTCCCAGAGTCATTCCACTATTTCTTAACATTCCAGGTTTTAAGTCCTGCTGGTTTTAAGAAGTCACAAAATTTAGCTGCTCTGTTTTGTTTTGTTCTTTTTTTTTAATGTTTGGTTAGCCAGCATATAGTACACCATTAATTTGTGATGCAGTGTTCAACAATTCATTAGCTGCATATAATACCCAGTGCTCATCACATCATGTGCCCTACATAATACTCATCACCCAGTTACCCCTCACTCTCCTCCCTTCTGTAACCCCCAGCCTGTTTCCTGGATTTCAGAGTCTCTTGTGGTTTATTTCCCTCTGATTTTTTCCCATTTACACTTCCCTCCCTTCCCCTGTGGTCCTCCACACTATTCCTTATGTTCCACATATGACTGAAACCACACGATAATTGTCTTTCTCTGCTTGATTTAGTTCACTTAGCATAATCCCCTCCAGTTCCATCCACATTGATGCAAATGGTGGGTATTCATCCTTTCTGATAGCTGAGTAATATTCCATTGTATATATGGACCACATCTTTATTCATTCCTCTGTTGAAAGGCATCTCATCTCCTTCCACACTTTGGCTGTCGTGGACATTGCTGCTATGAACATTGGGGTGCATTGTGGCCCTTCTTTTCACTACATCTGTATCTTTAGGGTAAATACCTAGTAGTGCATTGCTGGGTTGTAAGGTAGCTCTAATTTTAATGTCTTGAGGAACCTCCATACTGTTTTTCAGAATAGTTGTACGAGCTTGCATTCCCACCAACAGTGTAAGACAGTTCCCCTTTCTCCACATCCTCACCAACACTTGTTAGGAAACAAGTGTCTTGTTAATTTTTGCCATTCTAACTGGTGTAAGTGGTGTCTCATTGTGGTTTTGATTTGGATTTCCCTGATGGCTAGTGATGCTGACCATTTTTGGTTTTCAAAACCAAATATTACAGGGACCTATCTTCCCTGTACAGGTTTCCTGGTGTGATAGCCTGTTTCTCTCCCTTCTTAGTGTCCGTGGATCCCTCCCACCTTCCTGAAGACAGTCCTAGGGTCTGTTTTGATCTCCACAAAGTCTCCAACCTTCCCACCCCCTTTGATGCAGCCTCTTCTCTACATTTAATTATGGAGTTCATTCTGCCAGTCTTCATGTTATTTCTTGGTTATTTATAATGATGTGTTATCTAATTGTGTCTGTGGGATGAGGTGAGCTTAGGGTCCTTCTACTTTGCCATCTTCTCAGATTCTATCTCAAGTGACTATTTAGATATTAACATTTCTTTTGGGATAACTGCTTTGTCTTTCACATTCTCTAACTCTCACACTCTTCTCTTTTCTAAGATGACATTTGAACACACAGAGGTGAGATATAGCCCATGTAAGGTAGTGGAGAGGTGATTGAATTCCTAAATCTTCCCAGTGTCTGGTGAATACTCCCTGATCTCTACTGCAGAATGGATGGGCTGGCACAAATTTGGTACTGATGTGTCATGAAGTATATCTAATCTTCCCTGTTTGGGTTTCTTGTGCTAACACCAGAGTTCTGGCTTCTCATCTCACTCAGACAACAGACCATGTCTTTGTAAAGTGCTACATATAATACCTCTCTCTACTTACCAGTTCCTCAGTGGTGCAGCAGCAGGTCAACCCACTAACTTGAGGTGCTCCGTCTCCTTATCTATCTGGATATTTGTAAGCACCCCCTCACCTTGAGGTAGGCAGTGAGGGTGTCAAGCACTGTTAAATTTACCCTTTCCAATGCTTACTCTCTACAATTTCCCAGCCTGATAGAGGGTTGGGCCCTCTCTTCCTCAAGACCCATCTTTCCTCACTTCTTAGGCCACAGGTCTCATGACCTGGGGGTCATGCTGAGGGGTGAATGCAACTGAAGGAACTCTACTATAGGTATTCTTTAATCATTGCTTTGATTGAGAAGCTTTTGATGGGAAAGTCAAATGAAACATTAGAGCTACAGATGAACAGGGGTCAGTATATTTGTACAAAATCAGAAGCATGCCAGTATAATACCTGTAAAAAATTAATTTTCTAAAGGCTTTAGTGTGCTCACAAAAGTAACTTGTATGTGAGGAGGAAATGTAACAGACTGTTAATGAACCTGGAATCAGGTAACATAGGAAGGGCATAACATTTTCTACATAACCGGGGTTGGGATGGTTCTTCTTTCACACAGAATTTTCTCCACTGTGCCCTAACTCCAGTAATATAAATACTGCCTTTGATATCAGTTACAATGGGGTTAAACTGCATTCCATTTTGTATGTTATCTATGATGTGCAAGCCTTTTGCATTTGTAATAGACACAGAAGCCAGCAAGCAAATGGTAATCCCCATGAGAGTACACCTGCCACTGCATCCATAGCACAACAGGGCATGGTGTGAAGGGATACTCACTCACTGCTGTTAAATGAACATACGTCTCTAAATGAGCTTTTTAATTTTATAGAAATATTTAAAACCCTCCTTCAAGTCATTCATTTATTTGTTCATCCATCCATCTATTTGTTCATACATCCATCCATTCAATTATTCCAGAAACATAAATTGAGAACTTGCTGTGGACTAGACACTGTTTTAAGTTCTGAGCCATAACATCAATGAGTAAAAATACAAAATCTTGGCTCTCAAGAAGTTTATTCTCATTCCCCTCATTGTGACAGGCACCATTTTTAGTCTTAACATGCTGATAAAATTGCAGATTCACTGTAGCACATTGCTTAAGAACACAGGCCTGGGAGTCACATAAGTTCAAAAGGCCCACTTAGTAGCTGTGCATCCATGAACAGGTTAACCGACCTCTCTAAGCCTTAATTCCTTATCTATAAGAAGAGATAATTACACATCTGTCCTGAGTTGTGAAAAACTAAGTAAATGAGAAGCCTTAACACAGTATTTGGTCCATAGTAAAACATAAAGATTCAGTACCTATTTGTTTTATCATCCTCCTCCTCCTTACTATTTTCCTCCTCTTCATCACCATCCCCACATTCACTGGCCTGCCTATTGTTCTTTAAAATTGTTGCTATACTACTTGGTTATCTAGAGTAATTTTAAGGAGGAAAGTGAACAGGAAATACACGCCTTAGAATCATAGCAAATGGTAAAGAAATAAGACCACCTTTGTAAATCCAGGTTTAAATGCCTACTTTACTTTCTAAAAGCTATTTTGCTGTCCCTGGAGGAACAGACAGTTCTGCATCTACAACCTTGGATTAATACTCCATTTCACTTTTCACAGGCACATTTAAAATATAGCCATCAGTGTTCTTGTGAGGTATGGTGGTGCTTAAAATTACCTGCATTATATTAATGTAGAAGTGGTACAAGACATAAGAGCGAGGAAATCTGAGTTAAAATCCAAGGTTTGCCTTTTGAATTACTTGTGCCTTATATCTAGTTGCAGCTATTACCAAAATACTTTTCTTTAAATTGTCTTTGTGTATATAATTGACATACAATGACACATTAATTTTCAGGTGTACAACATAGTAACTCAACTTCTCTATACACCAGTCTGAGCTCACCAGAAGTCTAAGTGCCATCTGTCACCATACAACACTATTACAGTATCATTAACTGTATTCCCTATGCTGTGCTTTTTATTCCTATGACTTACTCATTCCCTAACTGGAAGCTTTTACCTCCCACTCACCTTCACCTATTTTGCCCATCACTCCACTCACTCACCTCCCCTCTGGCAGTTCCTCAAGAAATTAAATAACGATATGATCCAGTAATTCCATTGCTGGGTATTTACCCAAGGAAAATGAAAACACTATTTCCAAAAGATATATGCACCTCTATGTTTACTGTAGCACTATTTACAATAGCCAAGATACAGAAGCAACCTAAGTGTCCACTGATAGATGAATGGATAAGGAAGATGTACAAAAATCCATTTTAAAACTTATTTTCTTCAAAGTTCAAATAATACTTTTTGACAAATACAACATGTCAATAAAATAGAGTCAAGGAAGAAAACCTCCATTTGCCTGAATTGAGTGACTCTACAAAGAACACGGAAGTGGCACAATCAAAGCTTTTTCCCATTGTCTACACCTCTGCTTCCCAAATACAATTTATTTTTTCCAAACCATCACAATAATTGTACAATGGGATAAATACAGAGTAGCATCTTATTACTTGCTCCTGAATGATTACTGAAAACAATCATGATTTCACTGGATATTTCATGAATTGTCAAACTTTTTAAGAATTTTAACTTTTTAATTCTTTTGAGAGCTCATCAAAAACTTTACTACAATTCAACTTTATATACTTGTGTTTTTTCTTTTATATTGTTAGTGTGTATTCATAAGTGGCATGTTATGTTTGTACAGTCTCAGAATGGTATCATAAGCAGAACTGGCCTTTGGGTAAGAATCTTGATTGCTACTGTTTTTCCAAATCTCTAAGGAAGTGTAGTGTGGTCATTAAGAGCTCACAGACCTAAGTGACATCGTTACACATTACTTTTAAAAGCCCCTTTTACCTCAGGATTCAATGGACATTATTGTACTTGCTTCATAGTTTTGTTGTATTCGGTGAAATAATTAATACCTTATCTTTAGCTTCGTGAACTACCAGTGCTCAGTTTTCTCATCTGTAAAATGAAAGCACTAGATTATTGCTTGTAAGAACTAACACTTAACACCTTATGAGTTATATCATTCCTCCTTATCTCCCTGTTTTCATGAGTGTTATTTCATCTGTGTTGGGCCCAAGGGTTGTAATGGACTCTCAAGTTTTTCTTCAAGGAACTTCAAACCTTTATTATTTGGTAATTAAATAGCTAGGTTTTAAGCTTATTTTCACCCTTCTCCTTAAACCAGGCATGGGGAATGATTGATGGCTAACTTAAATGAAAGATGACTTCTCAGCATTTTATTTCTCTTTCTTTGGCTTTTGGTTGCCTGGGCCTATCAGGAAGTTACCAATGTTCAGTCTTCCTGAGAATTTAACATTTACTCAAACTCAATTTTCCAGTGAAATGAAACAAATGTCTTTGAGAGGAAACTTGATAGTCACGGCATCACTGGACTGCTAGTGGTCTTTGTATAAGGGGAACTGTTAAGCTGTTGATGTAACACAAGTTGGTACAGCCACTTTGGAAAACAGTATGAAGGTTCCTCAAGACCTTAAAAATAGAGCTACCCTATGACCCAGCAATTGCACTACTAGGGATTTACCCCAATGACACAGATGTAGTGAAAAGAAGGGCCACATGCACCCCAATGTTTATAGCAGCAATGAAATAGCCAAATTGTGGAAGGACCTGAAATGCCGTTCAACAGAGGAATGGATAAAGGCATTGTGGTCCATATATATGCTGGAATATTACTCAGCCATCAGAAAGGATGAATCAACATGGATGGAGCTGGAGGAGATTATGCTAAGTGAACTAAATCAAGCAGAGAAAGACAATTATCCTATGGTTTCATTTATATGTGCAACATATGGAATAGCATGGAGGACATTAGGACAAGGAAAGGAAAAATGAAGTCGGGGAAATCAGAGGGGAAGATGAACCATAAAAGACTATGAACTCTGGGAAACAAACCGAGGGTTTCAGAGGGGAGGAGAGTAGGGGAATGGGTTGGCCCAGTGATAGGTATTAAGGAGGGCATATATTGCAATGAGCACTGGTGTTATACGCAAACAATGAATCATGGAACACTACATAAAAAACGAATGAAGTACTGTATGGTGACTAACATAATAATAATAAAAAGTAGATGTTAGAATATATACAGATAAGAAAAAAAGTTGCACTGATGGTTCTGAAGTGCTTAACCTCTACCATGTGCATTAATTCATAAAAACAAAACAAAACAAAACAAAAAAAACAAACCTGCCTTTTCCAGTATAGAATAGGCTTGGGAAATTTCACTAGAGAGTGAGAGACCACAAAGATCTTCCAACTAAAAAGTGCTTTGGAAATGCATTTGTTTTTGTTTACTCTTGGCTTTCCAATGAAGCAGGAATAAAAAAATAACAAGGCACTAGGTATTATGTAAATAGGTCCCTTAGCTAGAATGATCAGAGGAAAAAGTGATCTTGAATAACATTAGAGCCAAATTATCCTTGAAATCTATGTCACTATAAAAAATGCATGTAACTCCAAAGTAACCAAATCAACAAATTTGCAAAACTATATAAATATAAATATGTGAATTTATGTTATAGAAGATGATAATTTAAAATGAGTTTTGCTCTAAATTTCCAAACACATCCTACATGTCAGAGAAAAATACCTAGTATTAGGACAAGGAGACTTACAAATACTTGAGGTCTTAAGTGGCCAGCCTAGGGCTGTGAAGTACAGTGTGGGAGAAATTTATTACTAGGCATGTCTTTTCTATACAGACATTGGCAGAGCAGGTTTTCATGGCTTCCTGCCTTCACTTGTGTTTAGCCCACAGGAAAGGTGATAAATATAACCAGTTAATGACATATAAAACAAATAGGGGTCCTCTTGTTCGTATTTCCACTTCAGCAAATGGAGACATGAGGAGGAATGAAGTGGAGACCTATGGTAATTTTAAGTGGGAGTCACCAAATGACCAAGAGTAAGAGCTTCATGTGTAAGCAGCTAGACAAAATTTGAAAGAAACCTGAAAAACAATCACCACTAAGTTAAATTTGGAATTTGGAAGTCAAGGTTAGTGAAACTATAGGCCAGTTATTCCCAAGTAGGAGCAATTTTAGTCCCAGAGGTACTTTTGGTAGTCAGAACTGGTGGGGTTGGGGAGGGGGAAAAGAGAGGGATATGACTTATATCTTGCAGATAGATACCAAAGATACCACTAAATAGCTGAAGATGCTCAGAAAGCCCAATTTCCATTAAAATAATTATCCAACTTAAAATGCCAAAAGTACCACTACTGTAAACCTTGCTATAGGACCATGTGGTATGGACAGTGGTGGGATGGTGGTATATGAAAAGAAGGAACTGTGTTTACTAGTTATATACTTCAACTCTCTTTGGATTTATTGATATAAAACATTTTTTAAAAGTGAGAAAGGTCACTCATAATCAACTAGTCGACAGTTACAGTCATATGTCCAAGAGAGGATTTTTACTGGTAAGAGCAGAAGAATCAATTATTTGAATTATAGTTGGTACACCTTATGTAGAGTTTCTAACATTGTTGCGGTGAGTTATTTTGTCTACTACTACTTCATGTCCCCAAACACCCACTCAGTAATGTCAGAGTAGAGATATTTATTTTGGGTATTTTCTTCCCTAAACTTCTCTTTGGCATTTCCCACAAACCTTTCCAAATCTTTTGATTTACCTTTATTAAATTGCACTAGGGGAAATTCTTATTTGCATCTTATGCTACTCAGAATTTATTTACTATTTGTCTTTTCTCTCTTTTGTCCCTTAAAGTATATCTTTTCATTTCTAATGCTGTAGTAAAACTGGCTAAAATTCCTATAAATATTTCATTCTCAGTAAGGTAAAATGTTTATTAGGTAGTTGATGTGAAAAAGCTGCTGCTTTGGTAGTTGCTTACAGAAATCTATAGAAAATTCATAGTAAATAAATGTAGGAAGACCTGGGTTTACTCTTTCAAAATAAATGTAAACATAGAGTGAAAGTAGCATAGGAACGAGTCATTGAAATGAGTTTTAGGTAGAAAGGGATTTAGTCTTAGAGAAGTTGACACTTCCAAGTGGTAGAGGCACTTAAAGACGAGTAAGAGCTGCAGAGAGTTAATAGACATGGAATATATTTCTCATTCTCCTTCTTTCTCTTACCAACTTGAAGTGGGGAGACCGGGAAAATAAGCAACCAGGGCTCAGAAACCATAATCTAAACAGACAGGAGTCACTGAGAGAACCACCCAGCCTGGTGCTCAGCCCAGCCTGGGACTCAGAGAAAACTTTGTGAATTGTGAGACAAAATCAATATGAAGGGTAAATTACAAAAGAGTTCCAGTTGAATTTGTGTTAGATGAAGTGCTTACTGAAAGAATTAAGGGTTAGTTATAAAGATAAATTATAATAAACTTGTTTTACATTTACATTAACTCAAAAGGTGATGCTTTCTTTCAAGCTCCTTTTTTGGGGGGTGGAGAAAGGGTCTGGGGAAAGCTTGGATTAATTTGTATTGCATGTAGCAATATGTTCTAGACATTGCACTACGTATTTTTTCCAGTTACTTAACTAGTGCCTTTCAGCCCCAAACCTACCCTTCCATCTGCTTTCTGATGCAGGGGACAGGAGCATCGGAGGAAAAGCTCCAGAATGGCAAAGGATGACCCTGATTCTTCCCATTTTCTTGCTCTTCCTGGCAGCATGATTTGAGCCATAGACAATTTGTTCTTGTTTCCTTTTTTCCTCTGTGACCCCAAACTGCCTTATTGTGCCCTGTGAGAGGTCCCAGCAGCAGTAGGGCAGCGCCTTCCTGACGGAGGGCTGGATCCCACTTTATGCAGCTTGTCTCCACTGCTCCTAGATTCTAATAATCCAGCCCTCTTTCCTTCTGATGCCCTGGCCATGGGGATGGTAGCAATTTCTTGCACTTGGTATTGTTTCTATGTTTCCTTTTCATTTTCTCAATTCTCTAACACCTTTAAAATAATTCCTTACATTAAACTCTCTCTTAAAATGACTGACACATTCCTGTTTTCCTGATTAGCTTCTGACTGGTGCCACTCTTTACACAAATGGTACCCATTTTATAAATGAGTACACTGAAGCTGCAGTAATTTCAGTGACATACCCGATGTTTCATGGGTAGCAGGGAGCATAGTTAAAATGTGAACCCAGATCTGTTAGCCCCAGCCTTTTCTAATAGTCCAGGTATAGGAGGAAGAGATGTGTATTGTCAGACTGTAAGAATTTTAGAGATTAAGAATAAAGAATTCTATAAAATAATTTAAGAATAAAGGTATAAACATTCTGACTAATCATCTCTTTCTCCATATGTATGTGTGTATACATACATTAATTTTTTTTGCTCCCTTAGCAAAAAGATATTACTTTTTTTAAAGGCATGAATCCATAAGGGGAAAATAGGATAGTACATTGAAAATACTAAGGAAAATGTGGAAGTTGGAAAGCAGGTGAACAAGTGGGAACAGACTAAGCAGGGCAGAAAAATGAATAAATGAAATAATGAAATTTAAAAAATGAATAAATAAGGCAAACTAATCCATGCCCCAGAACACCAGAATAGTGCAGAAACTAGAAGCACCAGGCTTGTATGAAAGTGGTCTGAAACAGTAGGATTTGCTGACATTCTTGTAAGTAACAATGAGATGTCCAGAGACCCTTCCCCACAACTCACAGCCCAGTAGTTCCCTCTCTCACAACCTATCAGAAAGGTTATGACTTAAAAGGGCAGTCTGGTAAGGCTGCTATCACTGCGGGACTTAAGGAGAAAGGACTTTGAATGGAAGGATGGTAGAAAATGGAGACAGCTGTGGGTAGGAGTGAGTAATAAGGAGCTCCTTCAAGGGGGAGAGTAAATAGATGACTAAGCAAAGTGATGAAACTCAGGGAAAAGGGACTGGCTGGCTTCTGTAGGAGAGATTTCTTTTCATATATGAAGAAAGCACAGATTAATGAGGGTATTTGGAAAGGTGCACTGGGAGATATTATTTCTGAGAACTAAATCTCTGTAAGAGGAAACAAGGATGATACAAAATGTTTGGGAAGAGCCACATAGATTTGAAACAGCCTTATAGAGAATCATAAAAAAAAGACCCTTCTTTGAACCTCTCATTTTTCTATTACATATTATTGTTATCTTAAAGAATGATACTGTACGTTCACATAATATGGGTCACAAATTCAACCCCAAATTATGTGATTTTTAAAAAAAAATTAGTTGCCAGTATTTTAAAATTTAACAGCTTTTATTTTAGAAAATAATCCCATTTAAGAGTTCCTTCTTGAAATATTGTATGATGCTATAATACTGGACATACCTTGATGAGTATAGCCAAGTGCTGGGAACTTTCTTTAGATGGGGAAGGTATTCCATAGCCTATTTTGCTGATTTCTGTTACCTTCATAACCTAGTAGTCATTTGAGTTTAACATCCCTAATAAAGGAACTGTCTCTTGAGTATCAAGAAATTGAGGTGTGGTTATTATCTGTGATTTTCAGAAAAGGGGTCTAAGCCATCATGGGAACCCCAACCCAACCTATAGATTGAGAGTTTCAGAGGAAGTGAAGTACCTTTTAAAAATCACTCGTAATTGGCTGAATCCCTCTGGTAAGTGTTCCTGTTACCTTCTAGGACCATCCAGATCCATCCTCATAAACTCATCTGGCAAGGTAAAACCTCTGTCACTCAGAGGTCTCCTTTGGTATCCACCAAAGACCAAATCATCCTGAGATGAATGGCCTGCTTAGATTTATTTATCTACTGTACTTCACTGAACTCAAGTTTCTGACCTAGAGCTGGATGCAGCATTGACTATGAAATACAAATCCAACCAGGTGCCTTACTTCTTTTATTTGTAATAATAGTTAACATAGGAGTATCAGTTGGTGCTCCTTCTATTTTCAAGGAATAATTCTTAAATGTGACTCATTAATAATTTACAATCCATTTCCATCTAACGGTCCACTGAAAATCAATACTCTGAGAATCATTAAAGATGCTGTACGATCAAAAGAAAAAAGTCAATTAGGAAGAGCTCTAGACATACTCTTGAAAATGGTTAACTAGTAAAATCACTTCACTCAAATGCGATTAAGAGCTGCTAATTTAGGACGAAGATACAACTATTAAAGAGTTTGCACCAGGATAACAACTCTGAAGAAATGGCTTCTAGTTAATCAGAAGAAGTTTTTCCTAACATCTAGCTATCTTGGCCTCTTTCATGCAATCTCTGGCATATGGACTTCAATTTTGGGGGGTTATGTTATTTCTAGTGAAATTACTTCAGTCCTAGGAGGAAGCTCATAGGGCTTGGTTTGCTTGTGTAGTTTCTCTTCTCTTCTCTTCATAATTTCTCTGAAGTGATTTTTTTCCTTTAACTCTTTGTCTTTACGTTCTTGGGCCTCACATATTGCATCTTCTTTCTGTCGAATCTTTAGCTCTTTCTGCCACTGCCAGAGAGAAAGTGTCATTTACATATGATTTTCCATGAAAAATGAATAAATATATCAATTTATCTTTTCAAAATGCAGATTCTATATCCAGTTATCTTCTCAGTTTTTCTCACAGATATTCTTGAGGAATTTAAACCCAAAAATAACTGGAAAAATATACAAGCCCTCTATTAGAAATTATGTAAGTCTCACTCCCTCCTCCACAAAACAAAAGAAACCATATTCCCTCTTAAAGTTTTTAATAATTATAAACCATTAAAAAGAAGGGAAAATAGGGTTTACATTTTTATATTACAAAGGAATTTCACTCCTTAATCAACATTGGTATTTACATGATAGCATGGAATCATAAAATGAAAAATCAAGCCAAAGCAAAATAAAAAGAAAAAACAAATTAAGGTGAAAGGCAAAATTGTGATTACATATGGGGTAGAAAATGAAATTGATGGGCAAATGCTGATTCTGCAACAGACAAATACAAAAACGTCTAAGGGATTCATCTCCATGAATCATGTTAATTGTTGACAATAACAGCATTATGTGAAGGCAAAAGTTGTAGGATTCAGTAATTGGAAATAAGGACCGTAAACCAACCAAATATCATCATCATCATGAAGACCCTACTTCCCTTCTACTATCTTTAATGAAGGAAGTGGTGAAAGAGGTCGTAATCTGTCTTCAAGCTGAGTAAAAATGTTCAGGAAAGAATGACCCTTAGCATGAAGTGTTGGAAATTACAAAAGATGCTTCATACCCTTGCTTATTTCTTATTTTGTTACCCTCAGCCCATCCATACTCACAGTCAACCAGACTATGCTTAATGACCTATCAATTAATTTACAAATTACTATATACTAGTGCTGGATTATAACTATTATTTGGGGTATATAGATACTAATAAGCAGGACTAAGCCACAGAATTTACCACAAATCTCTCAGCCTTCCAAAGGCAGTAAGTTTTTTTAAACATACTCAGAGTGAATATTAAACAAAAAGTTTAATAAAATCATATTCACTTTTCTTATTCCCAGTTAAATTTTAGATACAAAGTTACCTTGATAACTATGTAGCCATCTGTGACATAATTTTTGTGATATAACTGAATACTACTACTGTTTGACAAAGCTACTGATCTTACATTGTAGCATAAAAGTGGTGGTTGGTGTAATAATGACAGTATCTATAAGCAAAAACAATTAAACTACCTAATATGAGAGATTTCAGTGTACTTCATGGCCTTGATCTTTACATTGTGAAAAATCAACAGAGGGCTAATTCTTAAGAATTTAAACACATTCTATATGCTATTTAGTCCATACTGTATTATAAGAAAAACAAAATACTTTTTCTCCTATTCCAAATCTACTCCTAAAAAGAAGCAGTTATGAAGTGATTTCCTAAGAAATCATCAACTAAATATACCCCAGTGAATTAAACTGTAATAAGTGAATAATCTTCTATGGTCACTGCTTGTTTAAATCATATCAAGAATAAAGTGATTGAAGCCCATCTTATATTTCAAGGATAAAGGATGGTCATCAAAAATTGAGTCAAAAGATTTTTGTTCTGTTATAAAAACTACACTGTTTAAAAGACATCAGTGTTCAATATCAGATCTTTGTCCCAAAAAATCAGTACTAATTCAGGAAACAGAAATGAGCTAGTATTTCATAAATGACAGAAAGCCAAATTTGCTGTAACCCAATAAAGGCAGTATAGTATATAGATAGCACAGTAAGATATAATTAAGTTTGGCAAAGCCCAATCATGGCCTTATTTTTAAGTTCCACATGTTAATGTCTCAGTCTCAGAACTATACTTTCTAATTCAAAGTGCCTTTAAAGAACAAAGCTTTTGTTGCTAATTTAAGGAATTAAGTCTTACATGATGGTCAATGATTCTTGCCAACTCTTCATCAGCCCTGGTGAAGAAATCCGGGTAAGGAAACAGGGGAAGTTCTGATACAAAAGGATGTTCCCTTCAAAAGAGCACAAGAAGAAATCCAATATCATATATAGATACTCCTTCTCCAAGAAATGTATGGATTTGGAAGTCATTTATACTAAGCATTTTGATTCTACCTTGTTAACATTAAGTACTTTAGTTATTCTGTTCTTTGTAGAGAATTATATATAGCTTTTAGTTTCTGTAAGCCATTTTGAGATACCTAAACTGACATTTTGAAGGGCAGGGAATACATACATATAGTATGAGAACTAGAAAATAATAAAAAAAGTAATTTTCTTCTAGGAGGTATAAATACTACAGCTGGTCAGTAACACAGGAGATGTTAGGATGTGGAGGGTTAAAGGAAGCCTGAAATAATTTGACTCAATGGGGAGATGAAAATAACCATAGTTACACACAACTTTGTGACCCTGGAAGTTCTGGTGAGTCTAAGCCTGAGAATTTGATCTAAGATATACTAAAAAAAAAAAAAAAAAGTTTGATTTCAGTACTTCCCCAAGGTCTTTTTAGTGCTAAGGGTGAAACTATGGCAGACAGATTGGCAACAGTTCGATAGAAGTGTTGGCAGTGCAAATCTAGGCCCTAAAGTAGTGGAGATTTACTGCTAAACTGTCCACTTAATAGGTGTATTATGTTAAAGTTATTATGAAGAAATTATTGTGAGTCTAGAAATATGTAAAGCAACAAAATGATGTTAGAAAATGTGGTTTTAAAGGAAAGTAAGTAGGTATAAAGGAAAAGCTCTTAGGCAAGAGGCTCAGAAGAGATATAGCTCATGAAAATTTCCCATATTCAAAAGCCTGATTACTTTTTAAGGCTGTGGTGTTGAACACGTATTTTTTTTTGCAATTCGCCGCCTATACCATTTTTAGCAAACTTTATATTTTTTACATCCTATGCTTCCCACGTCACTAGGTCCTCTTGCATTATACTTCTCAAATCTTACCATTTATCTTCATCTCCACCATCATTTCCCTACTCTAAGCCATCATCTTTCACCTGGACCAATACTTCCTTTTAGGAATCCCTAACATCCATAATGCCTCACCCTTTTAGTTCTTGTCTGTATACAGTAGCCAGAGTTTTGTTGTTGTTGTTTTTCAAAATACAAATGGTATCGTGTCAATCCCCTCCTTTGAACTGTTCACTAACTCCCAATTAACTTTAGAATTAAGATCTCATTTGTTAAAGAAGTCTGAAGTAGACTGTGCCATTGGTAAAGTGACTTTGCTTGTTTTCTCCAGACTCACTCCTCTCTCTTCTTGGCCTAGGTTTGTGCATCCCTAACAATGGGCTTTTTTATAGTTGCTGCAGTGTACCTTGCTTCACCCTACTATTGTTTGTTTGCATGTGCTGTCATCCTTTCTTCAGTGCCCATATCTCTCAACTCTCTCTGCCACAGGTCTGGCTAATGCATACTTATCCTTCTGCTCTCTGTTCAAGCCACTACCATAGTTCTCAATCTTTCCTTCATCACACTTACCTCAGTTATAATTTTATATTCATATGTGCATCTGTGGGAGTTTTGTTTTTCTCACTTGAGTATGAGTTACATGAATGTGGGACCTTTCATTTGTTTGGTTATCATTGGTCTCCCCAGTGCCCTGCACAGTGCTAATAAATACTCAATGTTTGTATGTTTGCTGAATTATTGGATGAATAAGTCTGATATGATTCCATCCCCTTTACACTTCAGACAATCAGTAGGAGTCTACCAGATAGCACTTTCTTGTCAGTGAAACAGTGCCCAGGACAGGAGGATGGCAGTCTCAGGAGACAAGTCACAGAATGAAGCTAATAGCAGGAGTTCAAAGGAAAACAACTCAAGTGGTAGGTAGCAGGGAACATATATGGACCCCTCTCCCAACTCCTAAGATTCAGAAGCACTGTGGGGCAGAAGAGCAATGGGCTTTCCACTGCATGTACAATAGGGACTTGTGCCATTATATTAAAATATTGAAGGAAAATACAGTCCTAGAATGCTGGGAAATTGGGAGACAACTGGACCTGATACTTGGGTTAACTATATTCATTTAGTAAAATTTGGGGCACTTCTAACATTCAAAGGATTGTGCTAAATACTGTAAAAAAAATACATAAGTGGTGCCTGGGCATCTCAGTTGGTTAAGCGGCTGCCTTCAGCTCAGGTCATGATCACAGGGTCCTGGGATCAAGCCCTGCATCAGGTTCCCTGCTCAGTGCGAAGTCTGCTTCTTCCTCTTCTCTTCCTCCTGCCTGTGTGTTCTTTCTCTCTCTCTCTCTCACTCTATCTCAAAAAATAAAAAAAATATTAAAAAAAAAAGATAAGACAGAACTTTTAAATTATTTAAAGGTTAAAAGTATTCACGCAATGTGCCTCAATTCTTTCCTGAATTAATAAAAGTTGAAAGAAATGCATCACAATATAAATATTAGAAAACCTTTAAAAGGGAAGATTAAATGGATATGCTTGTGCATCTGACTTTTGTTATTTCTGTTGAATGTACTAAAAAAGAAAAATGCATAGTTATTAGAAGGCAACATGAAACAAACATTCAATGATATAAACTGAAAAATATAGTAAAATCATTAAGCATGTGGGCTCTGTAGTCTGATCTCAAAGCAAATTTTCATTCTGCCACTTAGTACTATTAAATCCCTCTGTTCCTCATTGTCTCCATTTTTAATAAAAAATAATAGTACCTGCCTTGTTTTGATGAGGTTTAGAAAGAACATGCATAAAGCTTGTTTGATGGAACAAATACTAAAGTTTCAGCTGTATCATTCGTATCATCAGCATTATAAAAGAATGTAAAGGAGGAAGCCATGGCTTTTGGCTGGTGCTTAATAAGGAGGAAAAAATGAGAGAAAATTTAAAAAAAGGAATAGAGTACAAAACAATTAAGTCATTAATGAAATGTACAATTTTGATGTTTGGAGTTAAATGGGAACTGGAAAGAAACCTGTCAAAAAGCTGTTATATAACAATCCTAGGTTTGCCATAACAAATTACCACAACTGATATGTTTAAAAAAAATCCATTCTCTCACAGTCCTTGAATCCAAAAGACCTAAATCAAGGTATTGGCAGGGTTGGTTCCTCTAGACACTCTGGGGAAAATATATTCCATACCTCCCTTAGCCTCTGATGGCTATCAGAAGTCCTTAGCATTCCTTGGATTACGCACACAACACACTCATATTTCTCTGTCTTCACATGGCCTTCTCCTTCTGTGTCTCTATATGTCTTTTCTGTCTTTCTCTTATAAGAACACAAGGAGACACTGTCATTGGATTTAAGGCCCACATGAGAAAGAGAGCCTTAACTTTCCCCTAAGCTTGACCAAACCTGAGACAGGCTTCTTCTTGACCCTAGGCCCCCGGCCATCCCTTTAAAATACAATCAATCAAGATAGATAGTGCTCCTATCTTCTAGTCTTTGTGGTAGAGTGGGAGCCTAAGTTAGAAAGTGACAGAGAGCAAGCATAGATGACCTCATCACATTGACCACCCTCTGCTCTAACATCCTCTGGTACTTTTCCACTACCTCACCTCAGCACTTAAAAATCCTCCTGTCTTTTGTTTCAAGGGAGTTGAATTCAATCTCTCTCCTCTATTCCAAGACTTGAATACAATCTTCTTTAATATCTGGTATAATTTTTCTTTCACACCCAATTTGAAGATGATCTTTTTATTATTAAGTTTTTATTTAAATTCTAGTTAGTTAACATGGTTTCAGGAATAGAATTTAGTGATACATCACTAACATACAACACCCATTGCTTATCATAAGAAGTGCCCTCCTTAATACCTATCATCCATTTAGCCAAACCCCCCCTTCCATCAACCCTAAAACAGTATCTTATGATTTGCTTCCCTCTCTTTTTCCCCCTGCATTCTTCTGTTTTGTTTCTTAAATTCCACATATGAGTGAAATCATATGTTACTTGTCTTTCTCTGTCTTATTTCACCTAGCATAATACATTCCAGCTCCATACATGCCCTTCCAAATAGTAGGAGTTCATTGTTTTTGATGGCTGAGTAATATTCCATTTTATATATATGCATACCCATGCACAAAGAGAGACACAACACATCTTCTTTACACATTTATCATTTGATGGACATTTGGCTATTGTTGACAATGCTCCTATAAACATTTGGGTGCATGTGCCCCTTCAAATCAGTATTTTTGTATTCTTTGTGTAAATACCTAGTAGTAAAATTGCTAGGTTGTAGGGTAGTTCTATTTGAACTTTTTGAGGACCCTCCATACTATTTTCCAGAGTGCCTGCACCAGTTTACACTTCCAGCAACAGTGTAAGAGCAATCCCATTTTTCCACATCCTCCCCAACATGTGTTGTTTCCTGTGTTGTTAATTTTAGCCATTCTGACAGGTGTGAGGTAGTAACTCATTGCGGTTTTGATTTGTATTTCCATGATGGCTAGGGATGTTGAGCATTTTTTCATGTGTCTGTTAGCCATTTGTATATCGTCTTTCAAGAAATGTCTGTTAATATCTTCTGCCCATTTATTGACTGGATTATTTGTTTTTTTGGATGTTGAGAAGTTCCTTATAGATTCTGGATACCAGCCCTTTAGAAAATATGTCATTTGCAAATATCTTCTCCCATTCTGCAGGTTGCCTTTTAGTTTTGTTGATTCTTTCCTTTGCTGTGCAGAAACTTTTAGTCTTGAAGTTCCAATAGTTCATTTTTGCTTTTGTTTCCCTTGCCTTTAGAGATTTGTCTTAGCAAGAAGTTGGTATGGCCAATGTCACAGAGGTTGCTGCCTGTCATCCCCTCTAGGACTTTGATAGTTTCCTGTCTTAAATTTAGGTCTTTCATCCACTTTGAATTTATTTTTGTGTATGGCATAAGAAAGTGGTCCAGTTTCATTCTTCTGCATGTGGCTGTCCAGTTTTCCCAACACCATTTGTTAAAAAGACTTTTTTTCCATTGTATATTCTTAATTTTGTCAAAGATGAATTGAACATATAGTTGTGGGTTCATTTCTGGACTTTCTGTTTGGTTCCATTGATCTATGTATCTGTTTTTTGGGGGGGGGTGTTTTTTTAAGATTTTATTTATTTATTTGGTAGAGAGAGACCACAAGGGGGGAGGGAAGCAGGCTCTCTGCTCAGCAGAAAGCCTGATGCAGGGCTCGATCCCAGGACCCTGAGACCATGACCTGAGCCGAAGACAGAGGCTTAACCCACTGAGCCACCCAGGCACCCCTATGTGTCTGTTTTTATACCAGTTCCATACTATCTTGATGACCACAGCTTTATAATCTTGCTTAAAGTCCAGAATCATGATGCCTCCAGCTTTGCTTTGCTTTTTCAAGGTAGCTTTGGCTATTCAGTCTTTTGTGATTCCATACAAATTTTAGGATTATTTTTTGTAGCTCTGAAAAATGCTAGTGGTATTTTGGTACAGATTGCATTGTATCTGTAGATTGCTTTGGATAGTATAGATATTTTAATAATATTTGTTCTTCCAAGCCATTAGCATGGGATGTTTTTCCATGTCTTTGTATCATCCTCAAATTCTTTCGTAAGTGTTCTATGGTTTTCAGAGTACAAATCTTTTACCTCTTTGGTTAGGTTTATTCCTGGGTAGCCTATGGTTGTTGGTGCACTTGTCAATGGACCAATTCTTTGATTTCTCTTTTTGCTGCTTCATTGTGGGTGAAAATAAATGCAACAGATTTCTGTACATTGATTTTTTTTATCCTACAACAACTTTGCTGAATTCATGTATCGGTTCTAGCAATTTTTAGTGGAGTTTTTCAGGTTTTTACATACAGTATCATGTCATCTGCAAATAGTCAAAGTTTGACTTCTTCTTTACCATTTTGGATGACTTCTTTTCCTTCTTGTTGTCTGATTGCTTAGGCTAGGACTTCTAATACTATGGTAAATAATAGTGGTGAGAATGGACGTCCCTATCTTGTTCCTTACCATAGAAGAAAAATTCTGTTTTTCCCCCACTGAGGATGATATATGGCCTTTATGATATTGAGGTATGTTCCCTCTATTCCTACTTTATTGAGAATTTTTATCAAGAACGTATTCTGTACTTGATCAAGTGCTTTTTATTCATCTATTGAGAGGAGTATGTGGTCTTATCCTTTTTTTTTGTTAATATAGTATATCACATTGATTTATTTGCAAATATTAAACTAGACTTGCAGCCCAGAAATAAGTCCCACTTGGCTGTGGTGAATAATTCTTTTAATGTACTGCAGGATTCAATTTGCTAGTATTTTGTTGAGAAATTCTGCATTCATGTTCATCAAGGATAATGGTCTGGAATTCTGCTCTTTGGTGGGGTCTTTGGTGTTGGAATCAAGGTAGTGCTAGCCTCTTAGAATGAGCTTGGAAGTTTTCCTTCCACTTAAATTTTTATATTTAGTTTTATTTTTTAAATTTTTATTTAAACTCTAATTAGTTAACATTCAGTGCATTATTGTTTTCAGGAATAGAGTTCAGTGATTAATCACTTACATATAACATGCAGTGTTCAATATGACAAGTGCCCTCCTTTCTATTTTTTGGATCCCATCATTTCTATTTTTTGGATCCCATCATTTCTATTTTTTGGATCCCATCATTTCTATTTTTTTGATCAGTTTGAGAAAAATAGGAATGAATCCTAATTTTTTTTAAGATTTTATTTATTTATTTGACAGAAAGAGAGCAAGAAAGCACAAGCAGACAGAGCAGCAGGCAGAGAGAGAAGCAGGCTCTCCACTGAGCAGGGAGCCCATTGTGGGGTTCAACCCCAGGATGCTGGGATCTAGCCTGTTGCGGGGCTCAATCCCAGGACACTGGGATCATGATCTGAGCCAAAGGCAGCCACTTAATGGACTGAGCCACCCGGGCACCCCTGAACTTTTCTTAAATGTTTGGTAGAATTCCTCTAGGAAGCCACTTGGCCCTGGACATTGTTTGTTAAGAGATTTTTGATTATTGATTTGCTGTCTTTGCTGGTTATAGGACTTTTCAAATTTTCTATTTCCTCCTATTTTAGTTTTGGTAGTTCATATGTTTCTAGGAATTCATCCATTTCTCCTAGATTGCCCCATTTGTTGCCATATGATTTTTCATAATAGTCTCATAATTGCTTACTTATATTTCTGTGGTGCTGGTTGTGATCTTTCCTCTTTCATTTGTGATTTTATTTATTTGGATCCTTTCTCTTTTATTTTTGATAAGTCTGGCTAAATGGTTATCAGTTTAAGTCTTTCAAAGAACTAGCTCCTAGTTTTATTCATATTTTCTACTGTTTTTGTTTATCATTTATTTTTGCTTTAATCCTCAATATTTCCCTTCTGCCAGCTTTAGACTTTATTTGCTTTCCCTTCTCTAGTGTCTGTAGGTGTAAGGTTAGGTTGTGTATTTGAGAATTTTCTTGCTTGAGGTGGTCCTGTATTACGATGTACTTCTCTCTTATGACTGCTTTTGCTGTATCCCAGAGGTTCTTGATCATTGTGTTTTCATTTTCATTTGTTTCTGTGTATTTTCTTCTTTCTTCTTGAATGGGTCAACCAGGAAATTAATTTCTTTAGTAAGATGTTTTTTAACCTCCATATATTTGTGGTCTTCCTTAATTTTTTCTTGTGGTTAACTTCAAGTTACATAGCATTGTGGTCTGAAAATATGCATGGCATAATCTCAGTCTTTTTATACTTATTGAGGCCTGATTTGTGACCCAGTATGTGATCTATTCTGGAGACTGTTCCATGTACACTCAAATGTGTATTCTGCTACTTTAGGATGAAATGTTCTGAATATACCTGTAAAGTCCTGGTCCAATGTGTCATTCAGAGCCATGGCTTCCTTGTTGATCTTCTGCATAGATGATCTGTCAATTGCTGTAAGTGGAGTGTTAAAATCCCTTGCTATTATTGTATTGTTATTGATGAGTTTCTTTGTTATTGATTTCTATATTTGGGTACTTCTGAGTTGGGGCATACATATTCACAATTGTTACATCTTCTTGTTGGATAGACCCCCCTCATTGTAATATAGTCCCTTTCTTCATCTCTAGTGACAGTCTTTGATTTAAAATCTAGTTATATGATATAAGTATGGCTACTCCAGCTTTCTTTTGATGTTCATTACCATGACAAATAGTTCTCCACCGCCTCATTTTCAATTTGCAGGTGTCTTTAGGTCTAAAATGAGTCTCTTGTAGGCAGCAAATAGATGGGTCTTGTTTTTTTAATCCATTCTGATACCCCACATCTTTTGATTGGAGTATTTAGTCCATTTACATTCAGAGTGATTATTGATGGATATGAATTAGTGCCATTGCATTACCTGTTAAGTCAGTGTTCCTGGATATTTTCTCTGTTCCTTTCTAGTCTTTCTTGCTTTTAGTCTTTTTTTTTCCACTGGAAAAGTTCCCTTTACTATTCCTTGAAGGGCTGGTTTAGAAGCCACAAATTCCTTTAGTTTTTGTTTGTCTGGGAACCTCTTTATCTCTCTTTCTATTCTGAAGGACAGCCTTGCTGGATAAAGTCTTCTTGGCTGCATATTTTTCCTATTCAGCTGGTGGAATATATCATACCAGTCTCTTCTGGCCTGCCCAGTTTCTGTGTGGAGAGATATGCTGCTAACCTTATTTGCCTTCCCTGTAGAATAGGGATTTCTTTTCCCTTGCTGCTTTCAGGATTCTTTCCTTATCTCTGTATTTTGAAAAATTTACTGTAACACTGTATCTTGGTATTGCTTTTGTTGATTTTGATGGGCGTTCCCTGGATTTGGATGTCCATTGTCTTCCCCAGATTAGGGTTTTTAGCTATAAATTGCTCAAATAAACTGCCCCCTTTCCCTCTCTTCTTCTGGTACCCCTATGATATGTTTTTATGTCTTATGGAGTCGCTGAGTTCCCTAAGTCTACAGTTATGATCTAATATTTTTCTTTCCCTCTTCTTTTCAGCTTCACTATTTTCCTTAACTTTATCTTCTATATCACTTATTTGTTCCTGTGTCTCTTCCATCCTTGTGATCTTTACATCTAGTCAGTTTTTCATCTTGGTTGTAGCATTTTTTTTTTGAAATTTCAGCCTGACTAGCTTTGAGATCTTTTATCTCTGTGGTAAGAGACTCCTTGGTGTCTTCTTGGCTTTTCTCAAGCCCAGCTAATATTCCCATGATTGCTGATTTAAATTCTGTCCAGGCATATTACTTAAATCTGTTTTGATTAGATCCCTGGCTGTGACCTCTTCTTTTTTTTCTTTTGGGATGAATTCCTCCATCTTGGCATTTTGCCTGGGTCTCTGTCTTCTGTGGGTTAGGAAAGCTTCTTATGTTTCCTGCTCCTGAGAGAAATGGCTATAAAAAGAAGAGGTCACATGATGTGCAGGGCCTGGGGCTTCAGGAAGTGTTTCTGTTATATGCTGTTCACTCTGTTCTTGTGCTTTGGCTGCTCCTTCCCTTAGGCCAGTCCTCTGCAGTTTTCTCCTTCTCTACAGGGGTAAGTGTTTGGACCTTTTCCACTGCATGGTGAGTTTTAATTAGGTGTCTGCTTGTTAAAAGAGACTAGATCCTATTTTCTTCTAGGGCTGGAGCTTTGCAGCAGTCTATGCTCCATAGACTTGTTTGTGTGCTGCTGGGGGTGGAGAAGGTGGTCTGGTGTTCTGGGGGAGGGGCCCACTGCTGCTCTTACTTTAGGCACTCTTGCCCTAGTGAAAAAGTACCTGCAGGGTGCAGAGGTGGGGCTTGGTATAAGTGGTTCAAGCCTCTACTTTGAGCACTATGCCTCTCACTGAAGTCGCCTGTGCTGATGGACAGGGGTAAAAATACCTCTCTTGTCCACAGGGGAATTGGGGCCTGCTGCTATTTAGGAAGCCCTCACAGAAGAGTGAACAATCTTCCCTCATTTATCTCAGGCATCCCTCAAATATCTGCCTTTACCCTGTATCTGATCTATCTGCCCAGCTGGAAGCCCAGAGCTCCTGTGTTTTATCCAAGTGGGTTGGCTGGGTTTCAAAATTCAAATTTTAGAGACCCCACATGGTATGGACCTGCACTGATCCTCTGGCAGAGTGTCTTGCTGGGCTGTCACTTGTGCTGCTTTGTCCTAGAAGGGCAATCTAATGAATGTGCAGGGGACTGGAGTTTATGTTAAGGTGTAGCAAAAAACTGACTTCCAGGTTAGCTGCCCTTAGCAGCTGCCTCTGCTCCTGTGCTAATGAATGGGCAGCTGAATGGTGCCTGCTTGTTCTTTTGTCCCCAGAGAGGCAGTGCCACCTCTCCAAAATGCACTCTAAGAAGGGCAACTTTCTCTCCCAGTACAATCCAGGAGGGTCCCACGTGTTTGCTCTGGAGTCTCTGCTCTCCTCTATAGGAGTACCCCTACACTTTCCAGGAACCATCCAGGTGATAGCAGGAATTTCTAAAACTTGAGACACTGAGTTCCACTTCTTTTTTTTAAATATTTTATTTATTTATTTGACACACAGAGAGGGAGAGATCACAAGTAGGCAGAGAGGGGAGGAAGCAGGCTCCCCACAGAGCGGAGAGCCCAATGCAGGGCTTGATCCCAGGACCCTGAGATCATGACCTGAGCTGAAGGCAGAGGCTTAACCCACTGTGCCACCCAGGTGCCCCTGAGTTCCACTTCTTATAAAAACTTGTGACTTATAAAAACTCCTTGTCCCAGTCAGTGGTTTTGGAGAAGTGTTTCTCCTGTGCAGTGCCCTGTGCTTTGTTCTCACTTGTTCACTCACTTACTTTCTTCCTTTCCCTCTTCCTCTCCCCTCTCCTTAATCAGGGCTTCTTCCCCTGCACAACCCCGTGATTCTTTTCACTCCCAAATCACTTCTGTGCACCTCCTACCTTCCACTACGTGGCCTCTTTTCTCCCTCAAGCTGTGCAGTTTGTTCTCTCAGCCCTTAGATTGATTTCCTGGGTGTTCAGAATGATTTTATATTGATCTAGCTGTGTTTGAAGGATGAGGCAAGCATAGGGTCCTCCTATTACTCTGCCACCTTAACTCCTCAAAATGATCTCATCTTAAGATCCTTACCTTACGTACCCAACCAAAATCACACTGACAAGTATGGGGGCTTAGAACTTGGGTATATCTTTTGGAGGATACAGTTCAACCCATTACAGGTGACAAAGCAAGAACAAAGACAGGGATGAAGAAAACAAAGGACTCATATGAGAAGTACATGGACTCAGAAGGATAAAATCTAGAATACATCTAAGGGAAGAGCTGGTGACTCGTTTCTTCACTCATCCACTCATTTATTTAACATTTATTGCAAGAGGGATGTTATTATAAGGACTGGGGGAAAATCATTTTTTTAAATTTGCATACAGTGTTCTAGAAATTCAGTGTTCATATGGGATGTAGACAGGTAAACAGATAGCTACAGTACACTGAAAAAAAACTGCTGTAAAATAGTAAAGTAGGCTTATACGGACTACAGAAATGGGAGGTGACATCATTTAATATAGTCTGAGAGTAAGAGAAAGTTTCCTGCATGAGTTATGCATGGTTGTCCCAATAGGATGATTCTATACTTAAGAAAAGACATTTAGGACATGTTCTGTTTAATATGTCAAGGATGAGAAAAGTACAGCAATATTTAGTAAACAAAACACAAACAAACAAACACAAGGGATAACACAGTTCCTTATACAGAGTTATGGTTTTTCAGGTTCCCAAGGTCTTCTGAGGATATACAGGTATGGAGTGAACATCCCATCACATAAGAGGTATTCCCCAGGAACATGTGGCATGACCAAATCTAAGGCCTCTTTATCCCTGAATTTCATACACTGAGCTATGATTCAGCATTGAAGTATCAACTCAGCAGGTAAAATACTGCTTTTATCTCAGGCAGACTAAAATAACCTATGGAATTACCCAATGAGAAAAACATACTGTATTATTTAAACAACCCACAGAACTACAACCTTGTTTAGCAAATGAACAACTTGTTCCTTTATCCCACATTTATCTATTTGCAGAGAAATTTGGGTGCCCAGACTCATTGGCTGGCATTTTTTCTAATAGACTTTGATTCATCATAGATTTATGATCCTCAAAAACACTGTGGATATCACTTTTCACCAACTCCAAACTTGTTCCAATTATATACTTTTCCCCCACTTTGGGATGTTTAAATTTTCATTATTTGGCTACCAGAATACTCTCTCTGACAAACTTATTTCCTCAAAGACTTCCTGTGATCTACTGCAGTTTCTTCTTTTTATTTAAAGTTAATTGAGATATAATTGGCATATAACACTGTGTAAATTTAGGGTATACAACATAATTAAATACAGATATATATCTACAAAATCGCTACCACAAAATTAGTTTATACCTCAGTCATTTCACACAACTACCAGTTTTTGTATGTGATGAGAACATTTAAGATCTACTGTTAACATAGTTCAAATATATAACACAGCATTGCTAACTATATTAACAATGTTACCATGTTATATATTACATCTTCAGAACTTAGTCATTTTATAATTACAAATTTGTACCCTTTGCTGAACATCTTCTTATTTCTTCCTTACTCCCACCCCCGGTAAATAACAATCCACTCTCTGTTTCTGTGAGTTCTGCTTTTTTAGATTCCACATATAAGTAAAATGATACAGTATTTGTCTTTCTCTGCTAGGCTTATTTCATATTTAACTTAGCATAATGCCCTCAAGGTCAGCCCATGCTGTCACAAATGGCAGAATTTTCTTCTTCTTTTATGGCTGGGTAATATTCTGTTATGTATATATACCACATTTCTTTATTCATCTATCAGTGGACACTTAGGTTGTTTCCATATGCTGGCTATTATAAACAGTGCTGCACTGAATATGGGGGGTACAGATATCTTTTTGAGGTAATAATTTTGTTTCCTTTTGATATTTACCCAGAAGTGGAATTGCTGGATCACACTGAAGGTCTATTTTTAATTTCTGAGGAAACCCCATATTATTTTCCATAGCAGCTGTATTCATTTTAAATTCTCATCAAGAGTGCACAAGGATTCAATTTTCTCCACATTCTCGCCAACACTTATCTTTTGTCTTTTCGATAAGAGATGTTCTAACAAGTGTGGTTTCATTGTGGTTTTGATATGCATTTCCCTGATGATTTGTAATGTTGAGCACTTTTTTTTTTTTTTTTTTTTTTTTTTTTTACCTACTGGCCATTTGTAGGTCTTTGGAAAAAAATGTCTCTCAGGTCTTTTGCCCATTTTACAATTGGACTGATTTTTTGCTGCCAAGTTATATAAGTTCCTTATGCATTTTGTATATTAACTCCTTATCATATAGGTGGTTTAGAAATATTTCCTCCCATTCTGTAGGTCGCCTTTTCATATTTTGACTGTTTCTTTATCTGCGCAGAAGCTTTTTAATGTGATGTAGTCCCACTTCCTTATTTTTGTTCCCTGTGCTTTTCGTGTCAGATGAAAAAAAATCGTTACCAAGACCAATGTCAAGGTGCTTTTTTCTTGTTTTCTTCTAGGACTTTTACAGTTTCAGTTCTTATGTGTAAGTCTTTAATCCATCTCTAATTTTTCTAAGTGGTATAAAAGGAGCATCTGATTTCATTATTTTGCATATGAGTATCCAATTTTCCTAGCACCAGTTATTGAAGACACTCTTCTTTCCATTGAGTATTTTTGGCTCCCTTGTCAAATATTAGTTAGTTGTATATGCCTGGGTTTACTTCTGGGCTTTTGAGTCTGCTTTATTGGTCTGTATTTCTGTTTTTAAGCCAGTACCATACCATTTTGATAATTATAACTTTGTAATATAGCTTGAAACTGGGAAGCATAATGCTTCTAACTTTGCTCTCAGGATTGCTTTGCCTCATGGAGGTGTTTTGTGATTTCATACAAATTTTAGGGTTGTTTTTCTCTATTTCTGTGAAAAATTCATTGAAATTTTGAGAGTGGTTACGTTGAATCAATAGATTGCTTTGGATAGTATGGACATTTTTACAATGTTAAAATATCCTAATATTAAGCATGGAATATCTTCCCATTTACTTGTGTCCTCTTCAATTTCTTTCATTAATGCCTTAAAGTTGTCAGTGTATAGAACTTTCACCTCTTTTATTAAATTTAAATTTATTCCTAGGTATTCCTGGTTTTTTTGCCTAGTTCATTGTCAGTGTACAGAAAAGCCCTTGATTTTGTATGTTGATGTTGTATCCTGCAACTTTACTGAATTCATTTATTAGTTCTAATGGCTTTTCATGGATCCTTTTTGTTTTCCTGTATATAAAACCAAGTCATCTGCAAAACAAAGACAGTTTAAGTACTTTCTTTCTGACTTCAATACTTTATTTTTTTTTCAGTGTTTCAAAATTCATTGTTTATGCACCACACCCAGTGCTCCATGCAATACATACCCTCCTTAATACCCACCACCAGGTTCACCCAACCCCACACTCTCTCCCCTCCAAAACCCTCAGTTTAATTCATTTTCTTGCTTACTTGTTCTGGCTAGACTTCCAGTAGTATGCTTTCACCATTGAGCACAATGTTAGTTGTGGGTTTGTCATTTATGGGCTTTGTCATGATATGGTATGTTCCTTCAACCCAATTGTTGAGTATTTTTATCATGAAAGTGAATTTTGTCAGATGTCTTCTCTGCATCTATTGAGATGATCATATGATTTTTATCTTATTCTATTAATGTGTTTTATCACATTTATTGATTTACATATGTTGAAACATCCCTGTGTCCCAGGGATATATCACATTTGATCATGATGTATGGCCCTTTTAATGTGCTATTTAATTTGGTTTGCATCTATACTCATTAGGGTAAGTGACAAGTACTTTTCTTTTCTTGTAGTATCCTTACCTGGCTTTGGTATTAAGGTAATGTTGGCATCATATAATCAGTTTAGGAGTCTTCTCTTCTCTTTAGTTTTTTGGAGAACTTTGAAAAGGATTAATGTTAATTCTTCTTTAAATGTTTGGTAGAATTAACCAGTGAAGTTGTTTGGTCTGGGATTTTCTTTGTTGGGAGGTTTTTTTGTTTTGTTTTCTGATTACTGATTCAATTATCTTACTTTTATTGTCTATTCAGATTTTCTATTTCTTCATGATTCATTCTTGCTAGGTTTTATAGTTCTAGGAATGTATCCATTTCTTCTAGTTTATCCAATTTTTTGCAATATCATTATTCATAATTGTCTTTTGTGATCCTTTGTATTTCTTTTTTTTCAAGATTTTATTTATTTGAGAGAGGGAGAGAGAAAGAACAGGAGTGAGATGAGGGGCAGAGGGAGAAGCAGTTTTCTGCTGAACAGGGAGCCTGATGTGGGGCTCAATCCCAGGACTCCAGGATCATGACCTGAGCCCAAGGCAGATGCTCAACTGACTGAGCCACCCAGGCACCAATCATTTGTATTTCTGTAGTATCTTGTATAATGCCATTTCTTTATCTTATTTATTTGAGTTTTTCCTCTTTTGGGGGAGAAGTCAAGATGAAGGTTTGTCTTTTTTTTTTAATCTTTTCAAAACAACAGATCTTGGCTTCATTAATCTCTTCTAGTGTTTCATGGTCTCTATTATTTCATTTATTTCTACTCTAATCTACTATTTCTTTACTTCTGCTAACTTTAGGCTTATTTTGTTCTTTAGCTAATTCCTTGAAATATTAGGGTAGGTCATTTGAGATCTTTTTTTCTTAAGATAGATGTTTATCACTATAAACTTCCCTCAGAAGTGCTTTTGCTGCATACCATAAATTATGCTATGTTGTGTTTCCATTTTCATTTGTTTAAAGATATTTTTTGACTTCACATTTGATTTCTTCTATGCTCCTTTTGTTGTTCAAGAGTTTGTTAACTTCCACACATTTGTGAAGTTCCAGTTTTTCTTGTTATTGGTTTTTAGTTTTATAACATTGTGATTGGAGAAACTACTTGGTATAAGTCCAGTCCAATTAAATTTGCTAAAGACATGTTTTGTAGCCTAACATCTGATCTCTCCTGGAGAATGCTCCAGATGCACTTGAGAAGAATGTGTACTCTGCTGTTGTTAGGTGGAATATTATGTAAATGTCAGGTCCATTTGGTATAAAATATCACTTAAGTCTAGTGTTCCTTTTTATTTTTCTGTCTGGATGTTCTATGCATTGTTGAAAGTAGAGTATTAAAGTCTCCTACTATTATTGTATTGTTTGTTTCTCCCTTCAGATCTGTTAGTATTTGCTTAATATATTTTGGTGCTCCAATATTGGGTACATATAAATTTATAGTTGTTATATCCTCTTGACGAATTGACCCCTTTTCATTAAGTTATAACCTTCTTTATCTCTTGTTACAGTTTTTGACTTGAAGTCTACTTTGGACAATATCAGTATAGCTACCTTTTTTAAAAATTTCATTTGCATGGTATATCTCCTTCCATCCCTTTATTTTGACTCTCAGTATGTCTTTAGAATTGGAGTCTCTTGTAGATAGCATATAGTAGGTCTTGTTTCTTTTTTTTTAAGATTTTATTTATTTATTTGACAGAGATCACAAGTAGGCAGAGAGGCAGGCAGAGAGAGAAGGGAAGCAGACTCCCCGCTGAGCAGAGAGCCCGATGTGGGGCTCGATCCCAGGACCCCGGGATCACGACCTGAGCTGAAGGCAGAGGCTTTAACCCACTGAGCCATTCAGGCGCCCCGGTCTTTTTTCTTTTTTATTCATTCAGTCACTGTGTAGCTTTTTATTGGAAAATTTAGAACATTTACATTTAAAGTAATTATTGATGGGTAAGGATGAATTAATGTCATCTTGTTTCTTTCTTCCACTTTTGCTGCCTTCCTTTGTGAATTGATGTTTTTCCATATTGACATGCTTTGATTCACCTTTTTTTTTTTTTACCTTTTCTGTATTTACTGTAAGTTTTTGCTTTGTGTTTACCATGAGGCTTCTATAAAACATCTTATTGAAAATACATCTTATTGATACAATAGTCTATTTTAAGAAAATAACAACTTTGATCACATACAAAATTAGATCTTAAGTAGAACTATCCATTGGTACTCCAGCAGCATTTTTCCCAATTCCATTTCAATTCAGTAATCTTAGGGACCCTAGAACATTCAGGAAAATAAAGGTTTAAGTCCTCAGAGATTCATGTAGCCATAACTTTCACACTCAACCTATTCAGATTTAAACACTCATAGTATCTTTTGAAAAGGAAGTTAAAAATAATTTATTTTTCTGGGCACATGAATAGAAGGCTTTAAATAATTTCAGTTTTCCATTTGGGAAGGGTTATTGGTTCAAGCAGTAAATCATATCTATCTTCCTTCACCATAATTAGCTTGCCCAAATCACAGAGCCTCAAGCTAATTATAATTACAAGAAATTTATCTGAAATGGGCTACTAAAGCAGACTAGTAAAGTAAAAAATTGTTCTCAACTTAACCATTACTATTACCACTACTTAATCCTCCACTTAAAAATATGTGAAACCGCTTCGTCGCCTCCGAACAGTCCGCACGCAGATGTGTGGGTATCTAGTTGTCTGCACCATATGTTAAAGACTATTCTTTCCCGGGGAGGAGTCAAGATGGCAGAGAAGTAGCAGGCTGAGACGACATCAGCCAGCAGGAGATCAGCTAGATAGCCTATCAAACCATTCCAAACACCTATGAATCCAATAGGAGATCGAAGAGAAGAAAAACAACAATTCTAGAAACAGAAAATCGACCACTTTCTGAAAGGTAGGACCAGCGGAGAAGTGAATCCAACGCGACAGGAAGATAGACCCCAGGGAGAGGGGGAGGCTCCCGGCAAGCGGCGGAGCACAAAATCAGGACTTTTAAAAGTCGGCTCCACGGAGGGACATCACTCCAGAGGCTAAACTGGGGTGAAGACCTCACGGGGACAACGTGGACTCAGGTCCCACGGGGTCACAGAAGGATCGGGGGTGTCTGAGTGTCGCAGAGCTCACAGGTATTAGAGCGGGGAAGCCGGCTGCGGAGACAGAGCCGAGGTTTCCTAGTGGTCTGTGACACGGACCAGTGCTCTGTGGCACGGGCCGGTGCTCTGTGTGAGGGGTCCCCACAAGATCCAGGGAGACTCCGACCCGGGAGAGCTCAGGGATCTACGGGGTTCGGAGACTCCAGGTGGGACTCTGCCAGAGACAGAGACGCTTGGTCACAGGCTGGGTGAGCTCAGAGTGCTCCCAGAAGCCAGTGAGACGGGACTGATTACGCACGATTTTCTCTAAGCGCGGTCTCCGGGAGCGCGTGGTCTCCGAGCGCAAACGGGGCTGGGGACCCGGAGGGATTAAAGGCTTTTCTATGAAGGCACACTGAAGACTGGGGCCCCTAGCTCTCGGCTCCTCTGAACCGGAGATTGGGAGGCCGCCATTGTCATTCCCGTCCTCCAGAACTCTATGGAAAGCATTCAGGGAACTAAAGCTGCCAAAAGCGAACCTGAGAGGATTACTTAGCCCGGCCCCTGGTAAGGGCGGTGCAATTCTGCCTGGGGCAAAGACACTTGAGAATCACTACAACAGGCCCCTCCCCCAGAAGATCAAAGAAATCCAGCCAAGACCAAGTTCAGGAAACAAGGAGAACAGCAGATTCTTATCTGGACAAAATGACAAGGCGGAAAAACTCACCACAAAAAAAAGAGCAGGAGACAGGACCGAAGGCTAGGGACATAATCAATACAGACATTGGTAATATATCAGATCTGGAATTCAGGATGACGATTCTCAAGGTTCTAGCCGGGCTCGAAAAAGGCATGGAAGATATTAGAGAAACCCTGTCAGGAGAAATAAAAGCCCTTTCTGGAGAAATAAAAGAACTAAAATCTAATCAAGTTGAAATTTAAAAAAGCTATTAATGAGGTGCAATCAAAAATGGAGGCTCTTACTGCTAGGATAAATGAGGCAGAAGACAGAATTAGTGATATAGAAGACCAAATGACAGAGAATAAAGAAGCTGAGCAAAAGAGAGACAAACAACTACTGGACCACGAGGGGAGAATTCAAGAGTTAAGTGATGCCATAAGATGAAACAACATTAGAATAATTGGGATTCCAGAAGAAGAAGAAGAAAGAGAAAGAGGAGCAGAAGGTATACTGGAGAGGATTATTGTAGAGAATTTCCCTAATATAGCAAGGGGAACAAGCATCAAAATCCAGGAGGTGCAGAGAACACCCCTCAAAATCAATAGGAATCGGCCCACACCCCACCATCTAATAGTAAAATTTACAAGTCTTAGCAAAAAAGAGAAAACCGTGAAAGCATCACGGGACAAGAAGTCTGTAACATACAATGGTAAAAATATTAGATTGGCAGCAGACTTATTCACAGAGACCTGGCAGGCCAGAAAGAACTGGCATGATATATTCAGAGCACTAAACGAGAAAAACATGCAGTCAAGAATACTTTATCCAGCTAGGTTATCATTGAAAATAGAGATAAAAAGCTTCCAGGACAAACAAAAACTGAAAGAATATGTAAACACCAAACCAGCTCTACAGGAAATATTGAAAGGGGTCTTTAAGCAAAGAGAGACCCTAAAAGTATTACCAGAAAGGAACAGAGACAATATACAGTAACAATCACCTTACAGGCAATACAATGGCACTAAATTCATATCTCTCCATAGTTACCCTGAACGTAAATGGGCTAAATGCCCAATCAAAAGACACACGGTTTCAGAATGGATAAACAAACAAAACCCATCAATATGCTGCCTACAAGAAACTCATTTTAGACCTGAAGACACCTCCAGATTGAAAGTGAGGGAGTGGAAAACAATTTACCATGCTAATGAACATCAGAAGAAAGCTGGGGTGGCAATCCTTATATCAGATCAATTAGATTTTAAGCCAAAGACTGTAATAAGAGATGAGGAAGGACACTACATCATACTCAAAGGGTCTGTCCAACAAGAAGATCTAACAATTTTAAATATCTATGCCCCTAACATGGGAGCAGCCAACTATATAAACCAATTAATAACAAAATCAAAAAAACACATTGACAAGAATACACTAATGGTAGGAGACTTT
Organism: Taxidea taxus jeffersonii; assembly: GCA_003697995.1. NCBI lineage: Eukaryota > Metazoa > Chordata > Mammalia > Carnivora > Mustelidae > Taxidea > Taxidea taxus. The sequence continues at coordinate 6,602 of RCUC01134855.1, read as the reverse complement.
AACACGCCCCTCACTGAAATGGACAGATCATCCAAGCAAAAGATCAACAAGGAAATAAAGGTCTTAAATGACACACTGGAGCAGACAGACATCACAGATATATTCAGAATATTCCATCCCAAAGCAACAGAATACATATTCTTCTCTAGGGCCCATGGAACATCCTCCAGAACAGATCACATCCTGAGTCATAAATCAGGTCTCAACTGGTATCAAAAGATTGGGATCATTCCCTGCATATTTTCAGACCACAATGCTCTGAAGCTAGAACTCAATCACAAGAGGAAATGTGGAAAGAGCACAAATACATGGAGGCTCAACAGCATCCTTCTAAAGAATGAATGGGTCAACCAGGAAATTAAAGAAGAATTGAAAAAAACCATGGAAACAAATGATAATGAAAACACAACGGTCCAAAATATGTGGGACACAGCAAAGGCAGTCCTGAGAGGAAAATATATAGCGATACAAGCCTTTCTCAAGGAACAGGAAAGGTCTCAAATACACAACCTAACCCTACACCTAAAGGAGCTCAAGAAAGAACAACAAAGAAAGCCTAAACCCAGCAGGAGAAGAGAACTAATAAAGATCAAAGCAGAAATCAATGAAATAGAAACCAAAAAAACAATAGAACAAATCAATGAAACTAGGAGCTGGTTCTTTGAAAGAATTAATAAGATTGATAAACCCCTGGCCAGACTTACCAAAAAGAAAAGAAAAAGGACCCAAATAAACAAAATCATAAATGAAAGAGGAGATATCACAACCAACACCAAAGAAATACAAACAATCATAAGAACATATTATGAACAACTCTATGCCAACAAATTCGAAAATCTGGAAGAAATGGATGCTTTCCTAGAGACATATAAACTGCCAAAACTGAACCAGGAAGAAATAGAAAACCTGAATAGGCCCATAACCAGTAAGGAGATTGAAACAGTCATCCAAAATCTCCAAACAAACAAAAGCCCAGGGCCAGATGGCTTCCCAGGGGAATTCTACCAAACATTTAAAGAAGAATTAATTCCTATTCTCCTGAAACTGTTCCAAAAAATAGAAATGGAAGGAAAACTTCCAAACTCATTTTATGAGGCCAGCATCACCTTGATCCCCAAACCAGACAAGGATCCCATCAAAAAAGAGAATTACAGACCAATATCCTTGATGAACACAGATGTGAAAATTCTCACCAAAATACTAGCCAATTGGATCCAACAGTACATTAAAAGGATTATTCACCACGACCAAGTGGGATTTATTCCAGGGCAGCAGGGTTGGTTCAACATCCGCAAATCAATCAATGTGATACAGTACATTAACAAAAGAAAGAACAAGAACCATATGATACTCTCAATAGATGCTGAAAAAGCATTTGACAAAGTGCAACATCCCTTCCTAATCAAAACTCTTCAAAGTGTAGGGATAGAAGGCACATACCTCAATATTATCAAAGCCATCTATGAAAAACCCACGGCAAGTATCATTCTCAATGGAGAAAAACAGAGCTTTTCTGTTAAGGTCAGGAACACAGCAGGGATGTCTGTTATCACCACTGCTATTCAACATAGTACTAGAAGTCCTAGCCTCAGCAATCAGACAACAAAAAGAAATTAAAGGCATCCAAATCGGCAAAGAAGAAGTCAAACTATCGCTCTTTGCAGATGATATGATACTATATGTGGAAAACCCAAAAGGCTCCACTCCAAAACTGCTAGAGCTTATACAGGAATTCAGTAAAGTGTCAGGATATAAAATCAATGCACAGAAATCAATTGCATTTCTTTACACCAACAACAAGACAGAAGAAAGAGAAATTAAGGAGTCAATCCCATTTACAATTACACCCAAAGCCATAAGATACCTAGGAATAAACCTAACCAAAGAGGCAAAGAATCTATACTCAGAGAACTATAAAGTACTCATGAAAGAAATTGAGGAAGACACAAAGAAATGGAAAAATGTGCCCTGCTCATGGATTGGAAGAATAAACATTGTGAAAATGTCTATGCTACCTAAAGCTATCTACACATTTGATGCAATGCCTATCAAAATCCTTTCCAATTTTTTCAAAGAAATGGAACAAATAATCCTAAAATTTATATGGAACCAGAAAAGACCTCGAATAGCCAAAGGAATATTGAAAAAGAAAGCCAAAGTTGGTGGCATCACAATTCCAGACTTCAAGCTCTATTACAATGCTGTCATCATCAAGACAGTATGGTACTGGCACAAAAACAGACACATAGATCAATGGAACAGAATAGAGAGCCCAGAAATAGACCCTCAACTCTATGGTCAACTAATCTTCGACAAAGCAGGAAAGAACATCCTATGGAAAAAAGATAGCCTCTTCAACAAATGGTGTTGGGAAAATTGGACAGCCACATGCAGAAAAATGAAATTGGACCATTTCCTTACACCACACACGAAAATAGACTCAAAATGGATGAAGGACCTCAACGTGAGAAAGGAATCCATCAAAATCCTTGAGGAGAACACAGGCAGCAACCTCTTCGAACTCAGCCGCAGCAACTTCTTCCTAGGAACAACGCCAAAGGCAAGGGAAGCAAGGGAAAAAATGAACTACTGGGACTTCATCAAGATCAAAAGCTTTTGCACAGCAAAGGAAACAGTCAACAAAACCAAAAGACAACTGACAGAGTGGGAAAATATATTTGCATACGACATATCAGATAAAGGGCTAGTATCCAAAATCTATAAAGAGCTTAGCAAACTCAACACCCAAAGAACAAATAATCCAATCAAGAAATGGGCAGAGGACATGAACAGACATTTCTGCCAAGAAGACATCCAGATGGCCAACAGACACATGAAAAAGTGCTCCACATCACTGGGCATCAGGGAAATACAAATCAAAACCACAATGAGATACCACCTCACACCAGTCAGAATGGCTAAAATGAACAAGTCAGGAAATGACAGATGCTGGCGAGGATGTGGAGAAAGGGGAACCCTCCTACACTGTTGGTGGGAATGCAAGCTGGTGCAACCACTCTGGAAAACAGCATGGAGGTTCCTCAAAAAATTGAAAATAGAGCTACCTTATGACCCAGCAATTGCACTACTGGGTATTTACCCTAAAGATACAAACGTAGTGATCCAAAGGGGCACGTGTACCCGAATGTTTATAGCAGCAATGTCCACAATAGCCAAGTTATGGAAAGAACCTAGATGTCCATCAACAGATGAATGGATAAAGAAGAGGTGGTATATATATACAATGGAATACTATGCAGCCATCAAAAGAAATGAAATCTTACCATTTGCGACGACATGGATGGAACTAGAGCGTATTATGCTTAGCAAAATAAGTCAATTGGAGAAAGACAACTATCACATGATCTCCCTGATATGAGGAAGTGGAGATGCAATGGGCTTGGGAGTTAAGGTGGTAGGAAAAGTAAAAATGAAACAAGATGGGATCGGGAGGGAGACAAACCAAAAGAGACTCTTAATGTCATAAAACAAACTGAGGGGGGTGGGGGGGGAGAGGTGTTGGGAGAGGGTGGTGGGGGTACATTATATGTTTAAAGCTTAAATAAAAAAAAAACATGTGAAACCTATTTAATTGCTACTGTTTTGTAGTATCTGCATTTTAAACTATTCTATAAATATTCTTTACTTAGTGTAGGGCAAAAAATTGTTCTGCTTTCTCCTTTCTGACATCGTCAGCCATGGCAGTGATCCGGTATCTGTTTGGTATGAAGACCTGCCAGTGAGGTGAGGCTCTAGGGTCACTGGGCTTCTACCATTCCCAAAGATTCCCATTCCAGGGCCTCTATCATAGACATCAGCTTCTAAAGTTTCAGTCTCACTTTTCTTTGCCAGTCAGACTATTGATCTGGTGGTTTCCATATATAGTGCCTGCTGGAAAGTTTCAGGTGTCATTTTCACATTGATCAGAGCTTAAAGAGCAACTATGGAACTCAAAGTCAAGGCTTTTTGAGCTTTAATATCTTAATCTTTAATATCTTTTCAATCTACTAAGTCAAAATTTTCAATGGACTATTCTACTGAATAATTCTTCTTGCATTTTTAAATACAAAATTTTGCAGTGCTGTGCCAGGGATGGTCCTCTGCCACTCTAACATTGCAGATTCATCTTCTACTTTAGTTTCTATAGACACCCCTAAATCAATTTAACCATTAAAGTCTGGGGTCATTTCATCCTTCTCTTTTTAGACACTAATTTTTGTGGTTGTCATATCAGGATTGTTATGTCATTGACTGAAAGATGCCAAAAGACATAGGAAAAAGATATTAGTTTTTTTAAAGGTTAAGTTTTTAAGGGAAGATTATAGAAATTTATGTAGATGGTCTCACAAAACAGAAAAAAAATAAACAACAGCCTGGCCCCAGACAGAGGGATGGCTCTAGGAATACCTCTGAAACAAATCTGGAAGGATGGTATGAGTAGGTGTTAGTACATGTTAGTCCCTTGAGGGACACAGATTGCAAGGAAAACAAGGGATAACTTCAGGTTTGAACATATTGAGTTTAAGTGTCTTCTCACACTGTTTGGAACCGGTTACTCTCTATTTCTGCTATATCACTGTCATCCTGGGAATACCCCTTGCCACTGTTCTCTGTTGGGGTCATTGTTTTCCTAAACCTGCTATGCTCCTTTTTCTTGATTTATTCCCTCCTTTGGGGGGCATTCTCAAGAAGCTTCCAAAGACATGGAGAATAAAAAGTAAATCATTTGAAAATATCTTTATTTTACCCTCACATTTAATAAGCTGAAGCAGGAAATACTCAGGTGTCATTTATTATCTGGACCTTATCCAAAGTGAAGAACAAAATAAATTCAGCTGCATTCTTATGTGAAATCTTTTTTCCTATTTCTGAAATATTATGAAGCTAATATATTTAAATATCAAGGAATATTTATGATTCTAGAGTGGATTGCTCCACTGTCATCTTGCTTCAGATTCTGATTTTGCGGCATCTGATACCATCCTGATTCCCAGTCATTTGTAGCAGCCTGTTTAGTGTCTGTGGAGCTATATTATCTATTTATTGCTAATTTTCTCAGCATATGAGCATTAAAATCTCAATGAGGAAACAAAGCTTATTTCTTGTTCATATAAAGTCTGACAGTTCATTAGGAGTTCTCCTCCATCTGGTGACCCAGGAATCCAAACTCTTTCCACATTGTAGTGCCACTCTCCGTACATGTGTCTTTCAAGCTTCCTTTGACAAGGGAAGAAAGACTAGGAGGAAAGATACTAAGTCTTAATTGCTTGACACAGAAATGTCATGTCATTTTAGCTAATAGTACTTGGCAAAATATGCATGATTCTAATCTAGGGTTCCTAAAACTTGACCTATTGACATTTAGATTAGATATTGCTTTGTCATATAAGTGTCCTATGCATTGTAGGATATGTGGCAACATCTCTGGTCTCCACATGAATGGCATTAACACCCTCCACTATGGCAATGAAAAATGTCTATTAATGTTGCCAGGGTCTCCTGGGAGGCAAAATTACCACTGGCTGAAAAATCACTAACTACAAGGAAGTCTTCTCAGAAAAACAAAAAACACATAAAGTATTTTATGATTGCTAATGGTTTCTGTCACAGAATTTTTTAAGCTTTTTTTTTCTTAGTTTTTATATTTTTATAAGGAAGTGTGTGGTGGGCAGATTTCCAAAGTCACCCAGTAATCCCCCCTCCACACCTTCTATTCACTCCCTGGATAATTCTCCTGGAGTATATATGGGCTAGCCCAATGATTTGCTTGTAACCAATACAATATAACCAAAATAATGGAATATCTCTTCTGTGATTAGGTGTAACTCTATATTGTTAGCAAACTCCTTCTTTTGCCTTCTAGGTATTTATGAATTGGTAAATCAGGTTGTCATATTGAAGAGACATACAAGTAACAAAGATGGTCTATGGCTAACAGACAGCATATTGTTTAGATTCTCAGTCTAACAACCCACAAGAATTGAATCCTGCCAATAATTTATGAGTGATCTTGAAAGTGGAGTCTTCCCACGTTTGCTTTCGGATAAGACCCTAGTCTTGGCCAACACTTTGATTGCAGCCTTGTAAGAGACTTTTAAACAATGAACCCAGCTAAGTTATGTCTGATTCCTGCCTCACTGAAACTGTGAAATGATAAATGTGTGCTTTTAGTTGCTACACGTTGTAGTCATTTATTACATACAATGGCTAATGCAAAGTGCCTTACAATAGGTTTTTTAAAAATTTATATTTAGCACTGTTTGGATACCTTAAATGTATAAATTTGTCTTTAGTTCTTCAAATTTAAAAAAAAAAAAAACCTTTCATTGATAAATAACTTCCTTGGTCATCTTTGTTCCTTTCTCCCCCTCCTGGAATTCTCTTTATTCTAATGTTAGACCTCTGGAACTGTGCCTCTCATTTCTTATCTTCATGTTCCCATTTTCCTCCTCTGTCTTTATTTTACTTTCTGAGAGAGCTTTTCAGCTTTATCACTGAAACCTTCTGTTGAATTTTTAGCTTCCACTGTTATGTTTTTAATTTCTAAGAATTCTTTTTCTCTTGCACAATTCTTTTTTATAGCTCCCTTGTTCATGGATGAG